>JARFJB010001820.1:137500-182500 GCA_036346205.1 Vesta saturnalis | reverse complement strand
AAAATATCCGTTCTGAAATACCTGTAATTTTGCTTCTCATACAGTACGAATTGTTAAATGTTCACGTACTAATTGAAGTATTTATTAACGTATGCGTGGGACGTGATCGAAACGTTTAGTGAAAACTAACTAACGACTGACCACTGTAATGGACACTTCTGTGATGTACTCAAATAATAAAAAAGATTATCCAGCTAGCCCTTTAATGCAAACTTAAATTCAATACCCATTTCCTATGTTGAGTATTGTGTAGCAATCAGTTTAAATCACTAAATAAAAAATAAAATCTTATGGATCATTAAAGTGGCAATTTGAATGAAACAAATGTCACAAATTTATTTATAATTTTATGAAATACATACACGAATACTTAATACGTTCAAGTTTTCTATCTTATGACTATCCACAATAAAAAAGATTAATTGTAAACAAAGTGGTATGGTTAAGTTGTATTAATTATCAATTTAAATGTTAAACATTGTTTTACTTGTGTGTTAATCCAATTATTGGAACGTTACTGAACTGTAAACCATAGTTTAATGGTGGATATGTTTGATTCTCTGATATACCTTGTAAATTCAGATTGTTACTTCAATAATCAACCACTTATGTTAAGTGATTAAAGTACGACCGACAGCACTTCAAATAAAATTGTTCGAGTCTTGTATTTATTTCAAATGCACATAAGTTTACCTACGTATAAATAACGGTTTTTAATTATTTATTATTAAATATCTTAATATAGCTTCACTTACATAAATTTCATACTGATCCACGATACAATTTTGTATTTTTAATTGCTTGGAGATGCCTATGAATGTGACACTTCTTTACATTAAAAGTTTAACCACAGAGCTCTGTTAATTAAGAAATCCTTGTTTTTTAATTATTTCAAAAATGTAGGAATGCCTTTGCAGTTAAGCATTTCAGTATACGTTTGACTTTAGCACACCAATATTCACATGACCCTTTTAAAGTTTATGCACAATCACCAGTAGATTTAAATAATATTATGTAATACTTCAAATTAAAATTTGAAATTATTTTAAGATTTTATATTTCGTGTCGAAGTTAAATGAAGATTGTCCTTTTCTTACTCCAAAATTTCTTTTAATTTTTAATTTCTTTCACATACGATCTCCAATAAAAATATAACAAAGGCAACATATGACCCTCCATGTCCAACATTAAGAATATCTTGGTAAATTTTTGCTTCCTTTATTTATATCCAATATGAAACTATCATCTAATGATTTATACAGGACTTAGATTGCGTAATACACATAAACTATCATTTTTTAATGAATCAAAATCGATCATAAAATCTTTTTTTTCAATTAAATTTTCAAATCCGCCCCAACAAGTCTCCATTGACCATATTTTATAAAAATAAAGTAGTACGCAAAAATTATACGTAAACTTAATACGTAGTTTTTACTAAACAAAATTCGGAATATCAAACGCGGTTTAATTTTCTTTATTCTACAACAAATTTTTTAAATTTTAATATTAGAAGTGAAACTATTAGAACGACATTTCAACCTCAACGGGATCAAATTCTACTACATCATTTTTCTTATTTAATGGCGAGTAGTATCCACAGTTAGATGGAGTAGTTATGAGATCTGCAATGAGAAAGATGTTGTAAACAATTTTGTCAAAGTTGAAAAATTAAAACATAAACATCAGCCTGCTATCAAGATCATATTAATAGCAGGCTGATTTTTATGTTTTAATTTATAAACAACCATTCAAGTTGTTGACAATAAGGGTAAGACCGTTCAATGCAACGCTTTACTAGACAGTGGCCCTCAAACAAACTTTATTAGTCAAAAACTATTCAATAAACTTAGACTAGCAGTTCTCACGATACCCATAATTAACAATTTCATGCCATCTGTATTAATAATAATAATAATTAAAATAATAATTATAATAATAATAATAATAATAATAGTAACAATACTAATAATAATAATGTTTGAATGTTCGAATGTTCGAATGTTCGAATGTTCGAATGTTCGAATGTTCGAATGTTCGATGTTCGAATGTTCGAATGTTCGAATGTTCGAATGTTCGAATGTTCGAATGTTCGAATGTTCGAATGTTCGAATGTTCGAATGTTCGAATGTTCGAATGTTCGAATGTTCGAATGTTCGAATGTTCGAATGTTCGAATGTTCGAATGTTCGAATGTTCGAATGTTCGAATGTTCGAATGTTCGAATGTTCGAATGTTCGAATGTTCGAATGTTCGAATGTTCGAATGTTCGAATGTTCGAATGTTCGAATGTTCTAATGTTCGAATGTTCGAATGTTCGAATGTTCGAATGTTCGAGTGTTCGAGTGTTCGAGTGTTCGAATGTTCGAATGTTCGAATGTTCGAATGTTCGAATGTTCGAATGTTCGAATGTTCGAATGTTCGAATGTTCGAATGTTCGAATGTTCGAATGTTCGAATGTTCGAGTGTTCGAGTGTTCGAGTGTTCGAGTGTTCGAGTGTTCGAGTGTTCGAATGTTCGGAATGTTCGGAATGTTCGGAATGTTCGAATGTTCGAATGTTCGAATGTTCGAATGTTCGAATGTTCGAATGTTCGAATGTTCGAATGTTCGAATGTTCGAATGTTCGAATGTTCGAATGTTCGAATGTTCGAATGTTCGAATGTTCGAATGTTCGAATGTTCGAATGTTCGAATGTTCGAATGTTCGAATGTTCGAATGTTCGAATGTTCGAATGTTCGAATGTTCGAATGTTCGAATGTTCGAATGTTCGAATGTTCGAATGTTCGAATGTTCGAATGTTCGAATGTTCGAATTTTTGAATGTTTGAATGTTTGAATGTTTGAATGTTTGAATGTTTGAATGTTTGAATGTTTGAATGTTTGAATGTTTGAATGTTTGAATGTTTGAATGTTTGAATGTTGAATGTTCGAATGTTCGAATGTTCGAATGTTCGAATGTTCGAATGTTCGAATGTTCGAATGTTCGAATGTTCGAATGTTCGAATGTTCGAATGTTCGAATGTTCGAATGTTCGAATGTTCGAATGTTCGAATGTTTGAATGTTTGAATGTTTGAATGTTTGAATGTTTGAATGTTTGAATGTTTGAATGTTTGTGAAAGCCCTATTAAACCAGGGTTGGGAACGGGTATAAACTACACGATTATGTTTTTTGGGAATGTATAACTCCATACGCATCAGGATAACTACAGTTATTGAAAGAGCAAGTTTTGAAGAGGAGGACCATGTAAAGCAATACTCACGCCACGGGAGAGTTGCAAAAAATCTCGCAGTTCGCTCCAGTTAGGTGATTTAAAACTCAACATAGTTCTATCTGTTTTCCGAGTAACAGTGGGATTGGGTTCAAGGTGTTGGTGAACAGCATTAAAATTCGACCTGATGCAGTAATGAATCCGGATGTTGGTACTTTCGATGACCGAGGTCGCTTGAGTCCTGCCCTCCCGGGCATCCAAATGGGGCAGAATTTGATTCCTGCCAGATCTTGCTCTTCTTAGTCTTGATTTTGGCATTCATGAATTTTTGCCCCCCCCCCCAGAATCGACGGATCGACCAATCGGTATGAGAGAGTGGGCGTCTAGCCCTACTCACCTGGGGTATAGCATCTGTTTTAGAACTCGTCATTTTAAGGGTTTAGCCGTTAAAACGCCACGCTTGGCAAGTGCGTGTTGGCGAGTCCATAAAGAATAAAGGAGAAAGTGGCCGGCAGCCCTTACCGAGCTCAGAAAATTGTAGCACCAACATTAAGGAGCCCATGCTAAAGGTGGTGGTATTGTACCGGGTGGCATGGGGTATACATACCTTCCACCTATGAAGTTGAAGCTGAAAGGTAAGCATTATTTGGTTTACATTGTATCTAACAAGAACAAAATTTTTTTTGTACGACTGCTGAGTAAAGTAATTGTAGTTAAAACAAAGCAGGATATTCATTAACCTAATCTAATTAAAAGGATCGTGCATAAGTTGTATAGTACCCCAATCTGTTTATGGTTAGTTTCGTAGGTGTTGACAGCATTAAGATTGAAATAGGTTGTCTGCTTTGGTTCATTATTTAGGTTCCAACTTGCATATTATTGCCATTTTAAACTAATCAAATCTGTTTATTATTGTCGCGAAACTTAACTTTTCCTTTTTATCCAACTGAAGGGCAACCCTAATGGACACTAGGACAATAGGTGTGACTTGAAACTTTTACAAAAAATTAGACAAAGGCATATATATTTCTGTCAAAACTGTTATCCAAAAAATCGGTTTTTTTGTAAATAACTCGAAAACGATTAACTTGACAAAAAAAATACAAGAATGCTTTTCGATCATAAATTAGATTTTCTATCTAATACCAAAATTTCAAAAAAATGGCGTGGAGGGGTTCCAAAATCGAGTTTTTGGATATATTTCGAAAATGACAAAATTTTACAACTTTGGGCCAAGTTTCGCCAAGATCGGCCATGATGGCTGGATGTCTGCGTGTCCTTAAAATTTTGGGAGAAATCCAGCTGCGGGCTTTTAATAAAATATTTCTAAAACAGTTGCTTATTTGAAATATATAAAAATACCTAGAAATAGACCTTAAACATATCGATAAATTATGTTCTATGCAATTTTTTGATATGAAGCGTAATTTAGTGGCAAAAAAACTCCTAAGGTAGAATTTAAGTGTTACTTCAATTTTTTTCATTACCTGAATAACGATTAATTTTATAAGAAAAGGTGTAGGTAAATTTTTTCATAACTTTTCTTTGCAAAGTTTCTTAATATAGCGCAAGGTAAATCTAAATATTAATTAAATATGAATGCAAATGGTTAAACTGTATTACTGATATCTTTTAGAAGGGGGAGGCTTTGGAATTTTTTTTAAGTTAACACGTATGTATGTTTATTAATCTCTATCTGACGTCATTCTAACTTAAATTATTGTTTTTCTACAATGTTGCCTGCTTTCGTTATCAACCTATAAATAGGAGCTTGCATAGTTATCCTAAAAAAATATAATTAAAACTATTATAATTAACCTCTGTCTGACGTGAAGTATTAAACGTCTGTGTAACATAGATTATGGTTTTTGTTTTTTTTTACAATGTTGCTTATTTTGGTAATGAACTTATTATAAAAGAGGTTGCATAATTATCTTAAAATACCGAGCTGGTAGCATAGTGGTAACAGGACCTGCTTAGCATTCGGGAGGTTATGGGTTCGATTCCCGTTACCGTCTACCTTGTAGGAGGTTTTTTCAGGGGGTATCCCTCTTACACATGTACCGGCATGGTCACTGCGTATATGCACACTATGTGTGGCTACTTAGGTGAATGCTGGGGTAGTATTTTCCCCCGTCAGAACCCTATCTCCGTTCCTTCCGATCCTATCCTGACCACACCTATCCTTAACCCCACTATGCATATATACGTAATGTATGCATGTATGCTGGGAATCCATGATTGTGGCTGAAGAAACTCAGGAAGCTCGAGCAACCCGCCCTCCCCACGTTGCCTTTCCCTTTTTCTACCTTAAAATAATTGTGATTAAAATTATTTCATTTCTTTTAATTTCAATTTTGTAGGTTGGAAGGTCGTGTGGTGGTCCACACCAAATATTAGTTTTTACTATTGTATTATATAAGTATGATGTATTACATTTCCTGTAATTGGGTGCTATACCTGTTGGAAATAAAATTTCAAAAAAATAAATGTCACTATTTTTGTAACTTGACTTGTCAAACATTTACAAACGTGTTGTAATTGCAATTTGAACGTCATTTCACAAGGAAATAAGAAAAGAAGTGTAGAGTGCACATTGAAAAATCTATAGTAGGGGTCATTCCTGAATTGCCTCGAAACAAAGGAAATACACTAAAAAATTATATTTTTTTAATTTAGTTATAAAATGTCAATTTTTTGACGTATGTCAAAATTAGTTCATTTTAGCACATGCGTTAAAACGAAATCTCGTTTTATCACTAGTGGTTAAACGAGATTTTAATTTTTAAGCGCTACATTATAAATACATGTTTAAAGAACGCATCGTAAATAAATGTTTATGAAATTTTATTCGGAAACTACAATTATTTGTTATGAAGGTACAATTTTTACTTGAGCAACACCTACGCATAATATTTTGATAAGTATTGATTTACAATAACGCTAGAGTAATACATAATGCCAGTGATTATTTCTTTATATCACCATATTTATGGTAACAATCAAATTTCTATATTTTATTTTAATTGAAATGAATCTAAAATGTATCTAATGACTAAATTACAAAAGTTTTGTATAAAACACCGTACAAAATTGAATGTTTTTTTGCACACGGTGTGTTTGATCACTCGCTATGCTCGTAGCTAAATCCTCATATTTAGTGCAACGATATAGTGTCCTGCATCTTAACTCCCGTCTACTACTACATCTAACAACTGATGTAAGTGCTCAAACAACAAACCGTTTTCGCAATGACTCTATGGGCTCATCTCTATTATCAGTGGTGTTCTTATACAACTTATTTCCTACGTTGCCCCAAAGGAAATAATCGAGCGGACTTAGGTCAAGGCTTCTTGCAGTCCATCGCATAGTGCTCTGGTTTCCTATCCATTTGTTTGGAAAAACTGTATTTAAATATTCTGTTACGGGTCCTCTGTTATGAGGAGGCGCTCCATCCTATTTTCACCACCGTTCTACTAATATAATGAGCGGAACGTTTTCTAGATAAGCCCATAACTGATTATTTAAAAACTCGAGATATTTCTGAGCATTTAACTTTCCTTGAATAATAATATGAGTCCCCGGAAGTCTGTTATGTCAGATGCCAACCCATACAATTACAGCGTTGGCGCTTTCACAATATATGGGTTTTCAAGAGCCTATTAACGTTCATTATGTCTATTGAACATGACATTACTTGAAAAACTGCACTCGTCCGTCCAGGTCACTTTATTTAAGTAGTTAGGGTCTTCGTTCACTTTTGCTTGAAGCTAGTTACAAAATTCTAATCCCCTCAAGTCGTCTCCTTGACGCAACCACTGGCTTACGTGTATTTTATAATGTTTGAATTTTTCATTTTTTAATGTTTCCCAGACTTTCGTTTGTGGCAAATATAAGCGAAACATCGCGAGTGGATGTAGATCTGTTATTATTGGCCAATGATAACATATTAATGTAAGTATATATGCATGTGGATGTACAGCAATAGGCAATCTGGATCCATATTTATTTCGAGGTTTAACGAAGGAACCATAGTTTTCCACATTCCTGTGTAATTGTAAAAAAATGGTCATCCGTAATTAGTGCCGTTCTGGGAATTGCTGCAAATATATCCTGTGTGCTTCTGCGGCATTTCTATGACTTTTATAATACATTTGCAACATATCACGTTTTTTTTTAGTTTTCCAGTGTCATTTTATAAGAAAAATATTGAGCGTATGTGTCAATTTTGTGTTATTAACAAATATCAACTTTGATTCAATTATTTGTTTACTAGGCCACTTCATTTTTTATACTCATTACTTATTTTTATTACTATTTTTCTTGTAAATCAATTTACTTATGGAACATGTTATACCATTAAAAATGGCTTAAATTGTGCTATCAAATCATGCAAATATCAAATATGGTGCCCATAAGAAAAAATGATCTTGATGATTAATAATAAAGTCGGTAGACGCGGAAAACGTATATCGGGATTTTCCGATTTGTTTAGCATAAGTCAAAAGAAGGTAGCCCAAGTTTCTTTTCAGACTATTACTCAACATAAAATTTAGCAAAAGTGCCAAATTTAAACCTGTATTCTATCTCTTACAATAAGTGAAATTCCCATGTTTAAGCTCGAATTTTAATCACCTTGGACAGCTACAAAAAATCGTTTTTCTGTCTCTAATAATAAAAAAGTTATAGAGGTGAGCTATCGGTTATAATCACCCGGTATAATTCACTTAAACATTTTTTAATGAGGTTGGTTAGAAATATTTGTTTTGGAAAACGAAAGGTATTTATTTAAACATGTCCATAGGCCGTTTATAAATTAAGTAATTCGTGTTGATGCCTTTTGCACAAATTGGCGAAATTTAATGTATATGTAATATCCTAAAATTACATTGGTAATTATCCTTTTAATATTTATAATTAACTAAACGTTGTTATAAAGCATTAACATCTAATAAAATTTCGATTACATCTTAAAAATGTAGAATTCTCATTTTTATGTACAAAATGTAATTCCAACATAGTTTTAACCTTTTCTACAGTCGCAGGAAACAGATTATAATTTGTAACTGAACGTTAGATATTAAAATTTACGCAAAAATATACGTCACGTAAAAACCAAGAAAGTCATGGCAACACGTAATAAGCATATAACAGGTTTTACAGTGCGACTCACCATTGTATTAGTGTTGTTTATATCTGTGCGATGTCTAGTCGAATAGTTTATTTGATATTGTTGGTGCAAATTCCTATTTATATCGCAAAAGGTAAATAAAGACACGTTTATAATAGTTATAATACTAGTCCAATATAGACTTCTTAACAAGTACGTTTTTTATGTAGCAGCTAATGTCTTTTTCGAATCACGTGGAAATTTATAAAAGTTAAAAATATTTAATCGTTTTTTTAAATAGGTTTACCTATGCACTAATTATATCTTTTTTACGCTATAAAGGACACGGTGTGATTATTTCAAGATTTCATTATTGCCACAGCACTTAATATGAGCACTATTTAAGTTACTTTAATGGACAGAATTAAATTTAAATATATTTCAATAATATTAAATCATCAAAAACCTGATTAAAAACCATTTTGACTGCGAATGCAAAGATCACAAGAATTGATTTAATACTTACTATATACAAGCGATAGGTATATGTATCTATGAATTTACAGTATTTTCCGATGTTTAAGAAAAATAATACTGTATTAATTAATTTAGGTAAAAATAAAGGTAGTATATATTACTTGTTCTACGTTCGCAAACGTTCATTAATCGAACTAAACATAAACAATGTAAAATTATTTTTACAAGCTATTAACGTAAAAATTTAACAGGTCAGCTATTATTAACAGCAAGTCTGTGTACGACAGTCATTTAACAATTAGTAACCCGTCGTTCATAGTAATACTTTAGTCATGGCCGACAAGGTTCTTAGGAATGTCATAATAAATAAATTTACATCAAAAATTCACATTTTTGTTGCAGTGGACGAATGAATAATAAGTAATAGTACATTACATAATAAGGGTGACAAGTAGCCTATGGTGTTACGATCACGAGCGAGCGAGTGTCGTAATAGGCATTACCATCCTAGTTGTGTACCATGTTTTTTCTACTCCTATAAAGTATAAGAGGAGTGACATACGATTTGTAACTACCACTCATTAAGATTCTTATGACCATTGAATGTTTTATACACGTACCTAATGTAATGAAGCACCCTGTAAAAATAAATCACTGCAAAAATGTATTACAGGATTGTATGACTTATTACAATTCCCACATAAAAGTTATATATTCGAACTAAAATAAATAAAACTAGTGACGCCACTGTTAATCCCACTTTATGTATGGTTAACGATGGTATGAAATTTAAGTTATTGTTCTAAAGTAATAATAAACTTAAATGTACTGCAAGCTGTGATTTTATGGTGGTACTAACTTTTGTATTTCAAACTTGAAATTTATTGAACAATTTTTGTAGTTTACAATCGTGGACTGTGCTTTTTAACACTAAAGTACATGGCTAAGGTACATATACAGGTTTTAATGCTGTTCACACACTGCTTTCAATATATTCTATGTATTAAATTGTAGTGGCAGTCCAGTCGGCTTTATTTAACACAGAATTCTCAATACAACTTTCTGCTACGTTTTTTGTTTTGTACTTTCAGTCAACAGATTCACCCAAAAGATCGGTAGAAATCATCGTAGCTGTGAATGTCAGTGTGTAGAACGCCCAAAACCTTCCATCCGACATCGTTGCCAGAAATTAAACCTACATTGCAGCACTTTTCAACGAATTTTGAGAAAATATTTACACCTTCGTGCTTATAAAATCCAGCTGACTCGACAGCTGCAGTCTAACGACCATGGATAGCGTAAAATCGTTACCAACTGGATTTTGGAACAACTAAAAGCTGACGAATTCCACAACTAAATGATCTTTTGTGGCGAACCTCGTTTCCACCTCAACGGTCTCGTTAACAAGTAGAATTCTCGGATCTGGGGAAATGAAAATCTACTTGCCTTTCAATAACTTCCTCAAAAAATGACAGTTTGATGTACCATATGGGCAGCAGGGATAATTGGATCATACTTTTTTTGAAAATGATGAAGTAGTCACCGTGACTGTAGACGATAATTGTTAACGGGCCATGTTGACAGACCTTTTCATGCAAGAATTGGACGGAATGGAGTTAAATGAAATTTTGTTTCAACTGGATGGCCGCACCTGTCACTCCGCACGCGAAACAATGACGTTGTTGCAAACAAAGATCGTGTAATCTCTTGTTTTGGAGACCACAACTGGCTGCCAAGAAGTTTCGATTTAACTTGTTTGCATTATTTTTTTTGAAAAGTAAGGTCTATGCGAACCACCACAACTTAGGAACTCAAAGAAATTGCACGTCAAAATTACTGCGAAATTTCATCAAAAAGTACGTTAGTATCATCAGAGCAACGGTGGTCGGTTAACCGATACTTTGTTTCATATGTAAATGTCATTACTACGTCAGTACATATCAAGAAAAAAAATGTAAATAAAAAATTGAATTAATATATTTTCTTTTATTTTTAAAATTCGAGTTCTTGCTGAGACACCCTTTATATAAAGTTAGTTTTATTTCACTTAATATAACAAATATAGACAGAAACAATGTATAAAGAATAATATTACAAATAATTAATGCATAGGTACATTAATTTATTTGCATTGTTATCAAAATAACTAAAGTCATAAGCTATATTATACTGTTCTATATTAAAGCAGTAGTAGTAGTAGTAGTCTAAACTTCTACATAGCATAAATATTGGTATAACATATTGCTAGATTAAATCATTACCAAAGTTATTGTCTAATAACTTATTTCTTATGCACTAAATGAACATGTCTACAACTGCAACAGAAAGCTCATACTGCATTACCAAATATAATGTTTAATCTAAAATATACATGGTTTAAAGCGAGTCATATTCGATACATCATAAGTTTTGTATTATATTTGAAACAATTGTACAAACTATCATTAATTCACTAAAATTATTAATCTATTTAATATAGAATGTGTCAGATAATATGATGCACCATGACAAACGATATTTCCGATGTTACACATTGTGTGTAAATTTAAGTTTTTAAACACATACACAAAAAGAATTCCTCGCGTATGATTTGAACGCACGATCTGTTCTTTGCTAGAGAACGGCGTTACCAATTACGCTATCGAGAGAGCAAATCTCATTCGATTTAAACTTAATTTGTATGTATTTTTATTAGTATTGATTTACAATCATTTTATTAATGATCACACTTAAGTTCTTGTACTTATGTTATGAGAGCCAGCAATTCGCTATGTTTCATACATGACAGTACATGACTGATTTTAAATTTATTTGCGAGAGCACTATTGATAGGATGCTATAGCGTTAAATATTTTACTTGAACCAAGTTCATTAATAATAATAATATAATGTGTATTTAAATTTAAGTTTAAAAACACATACACAAAACGAATTGCTCGAGTGGCATTTGAACCCACGATCTTCGGTTCTTTGCTAGATCGTGGGTACAAATCCCACTCGAGAAATTCTCTTTGCGTAAGTCTTTAAAACTTACAATTACATATAATTTGTATTATTATTATTATTAATGAACTTGGTTCAAATAATATATATATATATATATATATATATATATATATATATATATATATATATATATATATATATATATATATATATATATAATATATACAGTGTGTCTACGTAAGTTGGCTACATATCGAAAACTCTTTTATTATAAGTTTTATCAAAAAAATTTGTTCTTTATAAAAAGTTATGCATGTCTTAAAACACAAAATTCAACAATCAGATAATAAATTGTATCAGTCGTATACGAGGTTTGTCAAAAAAATGATTTTTGATCCAGAGTAAAGTATCTTCATTTTTGACCGTATCGAAAGTTTTCATTAAGAAAAGATATTTGGGGTTAAAAATAATTTTCAAACATTCAATATTGTTTGTTTACAGTTTCACTCCTTATCAAAAATCATTTTTTTTTGTGAAACCTCGTACACGAGTGAAACAATTTAATGTCTGATGGTTTAATTATCAGTTTTAGGACATGCACAACTTTTTATAAAGAACAAATTTTTTTGATAAAACTTATAATAAGAGTTTTCTACATGTAGCCAACTTACGTAGACACACTGTATATATATATATATATATATATATATATATATATATATATATATATATATGGTAGGTACCGGGTGGTCGTAAAGTAAGGAATAAATTCAATATCTCGTAAAGCACAATTTTATTCAAAAATCGCTCGGACCCGTCGATTTTATATTTTTTCGGGGCATATTTTGCGAAAAAAAAAATTTTATACAGGGTGTAAAAGATTTGCTAATCAAATTTTTTTTTCAAATTGCAACCCAATTTTTTTATTGCATTTTTTAATTGCCCTTACAATTCTAAACATTTGTCATGCAGCATGTGCTATACCTAAGTCCAAGCGTTTTGGAGTTATTCGCATTCAAAATGTAAAAATTGAAAAAAGGTCATGAAGAAAACGAGATAGAACATCCGGATTTGCCACACCATAATATCTGGTTCCAACAAGATGGTGCTCCCCCCCATTTTGCTGTGGTAGTTCGAACTTATTTGCACGACACTTTCCCAAACAGGTGGATTGGAAGGAGCGGTGTTATTGAGTGGCCACCAAGATATCACCCGATCTAACACCACTAGACTTTTTTTTATGGGGATACCTTAAAGGCAAGGTATTTAAAGCCAACCGGCAAAAATAGATGATTTAAAACAACGCATCCGTCAAGAATTACGTCGAATAACGCCCGAAATGGTTCTAAATGTGCAGCAGGAATTTGTAGATCGATTAGGCTATTGTCAGTTGACTAACGGAGGACATTTCGAACATTTGCTGAAATAAAATTATTTTTAAATTTACGAATCTTTGTTTTCGATATAATAAAACGTTATAAAAATTATTTTATTTTTCGTTTTCCTCATGACCTTTTTTCAATTTTTAAATGTTGAATGCGAATAACTCCAAAACGCTTGGACTTAGGTATAGCACATGCTGCATGACAACTGTTTAGAATTGTAAGGCCAATCCAAAAATGCAATAAAAAAATTGGTTTGCAATTTGAAAAAAATTGCTAAAAAGCAAAATATGCCCCGAAAAAATATAAAATCGACGGGTCCGTGCGATTTTTGAAAAAAATTGTGCTTTACGAGATATTGAATTTATTCCTTACTTTACGACCACTCGGTATATACACACACATACATACATGTTGAATGCTTCCAAACCATAGTAAAAAGTATCCATTTTACTGTTACCAAATTAACAATTTTTAATTTGTGCGTGTGAGTGTGCGCGCGTGCTCGCGAGTGCAAGGGCCCGCGTGTGCGCGTGTGTACGTGTAGGTGTCTGCCTGTGGGTGTGTGCGTAGCCAACTTACGTAGACACTCTGTGTGTATATATATATATATATATATATATATATATATATATATATATATATATATATATATATATATATATATATATATATATATATATATCGGGTGTAACATGATCATGGTACACCCCATTATTCTCCTTTCGTTTTGAAGATAATTGATTGAAAATCCTATATACATAATAAGCGGCACTTTTTGACATAATAAGCGATTCTTTTTCATTTCCGGTTTCGCCGGAAGAGAACTTTCGATTTTTAAATGAAACACCCTGTATATTATTGCATGTATGAATTTTGCTTGATTTTCTGATTCAAACGAGCCAAATAAGTGACATTTCAAACGTCAATATTTTTTATAATATAATTTGTAGTTTTCCATTTAAGTGTGCCATTACGGTTCCGATTTATTCTAAATGACCCGTATAATGGTAATAAAATCGAAATCCCGTCAAAAATACTAAATTACGTCATTTATGAGCAAATAATGTTCATCAAAATGGGTTTTGGAGCAAAACTAATTTTTTTCAAATGGAACCATATTTGTACCGTGGTACCATTTATTAGTACTATTACTAAAGAACTTATTCATATGTTTTATTAGAATGTGCGATAAATACAAACAAAATTACAGCTACAAAAAATAAGAATTGGAATACAAAAAATGAACACAAATGAGTTCAAAATGCTGCCCATTAACGTCAATGCACTTCTGAACTCGTATCGCCGTTTCTCGAAGATCGTTCGCCAATTGCTGAGCTGTTATGCTATTAATTGCGCGTCTTACACGTAGCTCCTACGTGTATTAGTACTATTATTAAGGAACTTATTCGTAGGTATGTCTTATGTGCGATAAATACAATCAAAATTACAGCTAAAAGAAAATAAGAAAATACAATTTATTTATAATTAAACATTACAACTCTCTGTAGGGAAGATAAGAAGTAACTAAGGTGGCTTTGAAAACAATGAAAATTTAGCTTATTATTTAAAATTCTTGTGTTCAAAATAACGCCAATTTACATGTTTATATATATATATATATATATATATATATATATATATATATATATATATATATATATTTAATTTTAGGGGAATGTAGAAAAATGCCGTAGCAGCTAAAGATCTTTATGGCGAACGATATCCTAACAGACAATGTCCAGCGAGAAATTATTTTAAACGTCTTGAAAATTAGTTTCGAAGAGAGCCGAACAATGACCACAAAGAAAATTTCATTGTTGACGAAGGAACGGAAATTAATGTTTTGGCTCGAGTAGAAGTTGATAAGACTGTTTCTTTAGGGCAAATTGGGTTTGAATGATTACGAACATAGGATGGAATATTGCAATTGAATTTTGCAGAAGAACGTGCAGCCAAACAATGATTTTATTTTCAGACGAGTCTAGGTTTACAAATTTAGTATTATTTAACCGACAAAATACAAGTGCGCTTCTGTTTCAATGTTTGGCCGAATAATCGGTAGTGGAATCATTGGTCCAATAATATTTGAAGGGCGCCTGACTGGTACCAGATACTTGAGATTCCTGCAAAATGAAATTGAGGACATTTTAGATGAGTTACCTTTGGATTTAAGACAGGGAATGTGTTTCCAACAAGATGGCGCTCCTCCCCATAATTCAAGGATAGTAATTGATTGCGTTCAACAGAGATACGGAGAAAACGTAATTTCGACTAATGGTCTTGAGAGGTGGCCGCCAAGGTCACCTGATTTAAAACCCCTTGATTTCTTTATTTGAGGTCATTTAAAAAATATTGTGCCGTTACAACCCGAGAAGACCTGGAGCTACGTGTAAGACGCGCAATTAAAAACGGCCCAGAAATTGGCGAACGTACATTGATGTTAATGGGCAGCATTTTGAATAACAGTTGTAATGTTTTGTGTTCATTTTTTGTATTCCAAAGCCACCTTATGAATAACAAGATAATTATAAATAAATTGTATTTTCTTATTTTCTTTTAGCTGTAATTTTGTTTGTATTTATCCGACATATTAATAAGACGTATGAATAAGTTCCTTAGTAATAGTACTAATAAATAGTAACACGGTACCAATATGGTTCCATTTGAAAAAAAATGAGTTTTGCCCCAAAAACCATTTTCATGAACATTATTTGCTCATAAATGACGTAATTTAGTATTTTTGCGGGATTTCGATTTTTCTACCATTACACGGGTCATTTAGAATAAATCGGAGCCGTCATGGCACACTTAAATGGAAAACTAAAAATTATATTATAAAAAATATTGACGTTTGAAATGTCACTAATTTGACATCGCTGGTTTCAGAAAATCATGCAGAATTAAAAAATTCAATAATGTACACGGTGTTCTATTTAAAAATCGAAAGTTAGTGTCACTTCCGGCGAAACCGGAAATGAAAAAACAATCGCTTATTATGTTAAAAACTGCTGCTGAAAATAAGCCGATTTAAGTAAACTTGCCTTAGTCCAAAAGTTGATAATAACAAAGGGTGACAAAGTTGAAAAAATAAATCACACTTTCTTTCATATCTTTCGACTGCTTTGAGCTAATTTTATAAAATTTCTTATATGGGGGTTTCTTGGAATGAGAAATTAAAATTTATCATCGATTTCGGTGTATTTCCTAGAGGGCGCTACAAGCGACCATTAGGACATGTTTAAACGGCTACAACTTTTTTGTGCTAAACTGTAGTCCCTTTTAGTATGGAATAATAGTTTTCCCTACCTTTTCTGCTTAAAAAAGTTATACCTTCTTGATATCGCTAAGAGCATCGGTTTGCGAGAAAAACGCATCTAAAGCTCATGATGTAATTCCTGAAGTCGATTTATTGAAAAAAAATAAAGAAGCAAGAAGTTTTTCAAGAACAATAATTATTGAAGAAAAAACAAAAACAATAATTAACAATATGAAGAACAAGGTTACACAATTAAATTGCATTATCAACCAAAGGTTAAATAAATATTACAAAAATAAAATTATGTTATGTAAGTTTTGTTTTAACAAGTGCAATTGATGGACTTTTCTGGAAGGTATTTAATTTGATAATTCAATAAATGTTCAAAATTTCCACCATTTTTCTGCATGCACAAGTTAATTCTTTTTAAAAAATTACAGTGTACTCTGGACAATACTTTAGGACTATTCTTCAATAAATTGGCTTCATGAATTATTCTTGCCAACAATTCTTCTTGCGTATTAACTAGGGATGCATAAACTTTTGATTTCCAGGCTCCCCACAAAAAAAATCGCAGGGTGTCAAGTCCGGTGATCGAGCCGGCCAGTTCACAGGTGCGTCACCTCCTCTTCCAATCCAATGGATATACCTCATTTAAATGTTGTCTTACATGTAAAGTAAAATGAGGAGGTGCGCCATCATGCATAAACCAATGGTCACGACGAAGGAGTAAGGCAAATCTTCCAACCAAATAGGTAAATTTTGTGTTAAAAGTACCTGTCTCCATTCAGCCGATTTGGCAGTACAAAGGGACCAATAATAAAAGTGTCTACAATTCCATCCCACATATTTACTTGAAATTGATGCTGATAATGAGATATTCTCGTTTCATGAGGGTTTTCAACAGCATAAACATGTTCATTATGAACATTGAAAATACCCCATCTAGTAAAAGTAGTTTCGTCCGTGAACAAAATTTTTTTACTAAAATTTGTATTTTCGATTCTTCTATGAATATTAAATCGACAGAAAAATAAACGTTGATCAGGATCCATGGGCTACATGTCTTTAACTTTTGGAATATGAAAGTGGTGCAATAATTGTTCTTGAAAAACTCTATGAACTGATGATTTCGAAATTCCCAATTGCAATACTACACGTCGTGTGCTGGTCTTTAAATTTATTTCAACAGCGACCAAAAACTCTTCTTCTATTTCCACCGTCCGTGTGGTTCGTCTGCATCCACCGCTTGATTGAAACTTGCCATGTTCGCGGAGAAGTTTTTCAATATTAGCAAAAGTGTGCCGATTTGGAGTTCTACGGAAAGGATATTTTTCCCTATAAATTCGTACACTGCTTCTACCGTTGCAATGGCAAAGTCCATAGACTAAAAACATATTCACCATTTCAGAATTAGTAAAACTGTGAGCCATAATTATGGATCTTTATCAATGGGAAAGCGATAGAAAAAAACTAACGTCTGATAAGTAAATTCAACTGTCGATATGGTAACTAAAAAGAAAAGGCGACTAAAGTTTTTTACCTAAGTAAAAGCACTTGCGCAAATGTGCAATGCGTTAGAAAATACTTTTTCCTGTCTAAACCGTTCGTCTTATACAAATTTTTCATGAGAAAAAAAAAAGGTTCAAAATTAATTAAAACTAATTGTTATTTCGGAAAAAAAAGGGATAGTCAAATAAGCTATTTTGATACTTTGCATGCATCATGACCTTTAGATGCGTTTTTCTCGGAAACCCGTGCTCTTAACGATATCAAGGAGGTATACCTTTTTTAAGCAGAAAAGGTAAGGAAAACTATTATACCATTCTAAAATGTCCTACAGTATAGCACAAACAAGTTGTAGCGGTTTAAACATGTCTTTTGGCTATGAAATTTAGGGACTCCCTATATATATATATATATATATATATATATATATATATATATATATGTGTGTTTACGTGTGTGCGTGTGTGCCTGTGTTCGTGTGTGCGTGTGTGGATGTATGCGTATGTGCGTGTGTCCGTGTGTGCGCTCGAGACGAGTTTGCGAGCGTTCGAGTGTGTTCGTGTGTGTATGTGAGTGTGCGTGTTACTTAACTGTTCTAATTTTGATTGCGTAACCGTATTACGTAATGAATAATTTATTCATATAGCAGAAAAAATATGTTACATTAAAGGCAAGGTAACGGTTTTTACCGGCTCTAGGGGATTACAGACTTGCCTGACGTTTTTCCATTAAACTTCCCATATCGTCAGTAAAAATCTCTTTACCATGCTAATTATGTAAGCTACTACTAAATTGTGTTTGATATGAGATTTATGTGACTATCTAGTAATGATACTGCATGTGAAATTTGATTTTTTAAATCACTACTAGCTATGGAATTTTAACACCCGTTTATTTATGTTTTGTAGATCGAGGAGAGCTTTGTATGACACCAAATAATGAACAAGCTAGATGTCTACCTATCAAAAACTGTAAAGTAATACTCGATGGTATAATATCACAAAACCCTAAAGCAGTCTTATTTGCACAAGAATCACAATGCGGGTTTGATACAACACCTTTAGTTTGTTGTGGTTCAACTGCGTATGCTGCACCTCTTGGAGTTGTTACAGGAACTAGACCTCTTGCAGCTGTTACAAGATTTCCAGAAACTTTAACTTCACAATCAACTCCCTCATATCGACAAGTAACATCAACTAATTTGAAACCAGCTGTATTGCCAGATCGAAGTTCAGAGTCCAGCTCTAATAACTTTAAAGTTCAAAATTCACAACCGAACCCCACAGAGCAAAAATTAATATTAAGTAATTTTAAAACAACGGCTTTACCAGATCGAACCGTATGCGGCTTAGAGAAAGAAGGAAAAAGGGTTTATGGAGGAAAAGTTACAGAATTGGCCGAGTTTCCTTGGATGGCGGCGTTAGAGTTTAAATCTAAATTCACGGGAGAATATGCTGGCGTTAGGTGTGGGGGATCACTTATAAACAATAGATTTGTGCTAACAGCAGCTCATTGTATATTGAATCATGAATTTGAATTGTAAGTTTATAAATTAATTGTAAATTAACTAATTTTGTAATTTCAATTATAAGAGTCGCAGTTGGTTTGGGAGAATGGAGAATATCTACTGATCCAGATTGCATAGAAGGAATTGCAATTTCAGAATGTTCTTCAGTTGTAAAAATGAAAATTAAGGAAGCAATTGCGCATCCATACTACAACAGTAGAGATCAAAGTAACGATATCGGTTTATTACGATTAGAAAAGGATGTAAAATTTACAAGTATTATTTCACTACAAGCAACCTAACTTTATTATTACATACATTTGAATTTTTAGATTACATACGTCCCATTTGCTTGCCACCTGTAAACTTACCAAGCCCTCCCCCAGGTACAAATCTCATGGTAGCTGGATGGGGATCTACAGAAAATAGTACGTTTCAACACTATTCATAACAAATGTTTTTATATAGTATTTGTTATATTTTAGGTACAAATTCTGATGTTAAATTAAAAGTAGAAGTACCTCTATTAACAAATGACGTATGTAACCGGAAACTAACTGGTTATAGACCGTTTAGTTCGAGTCAGTTATGCGCTGGAGGTGAAAACGGTAAGGATTCGTGTGAAGGTGATTCTGGTGGTCCCCTCATGAGAACTTATCAGGATTCCAAAACATTACAATCGCAATGGTATCAGGAAGGGGTGGTATCCTTTGGATTAGGTTGTGGACGTGCTGACTACCCTGCCATATACACACGAGTTTCCCGATACGTTAATTGGATTTTAAATAATATTTCGATTGATTAGTAAATAATTGTAAATGAGATTTTAAACATTTGTGCCATTGTTAACGTATATTGGCTATTCAGAATTTAATGTGAATCTGTACAGACGAGTACCTATTGAGCAAATATATGTTGTACATATCTTGCTTGCATCTAATTGTTCTAAACAAAAACTGTACATGTCGCGTGTAGCTGCATCTCAGAATGGGTGGGGCGCGATATTAAAATTTTGTGTTACGCTTTCTTATTTTTAATTGAAGAGTATGTTTACCAACTTTGAGTCAATCGACCCATAGAATAAAAAGTTTCACAAATCAATTCAACCTCCCATTTTATCCTCTTAGGGGTGGAATTTCGAAAAACCCCTTTGGTAGTGGATACACTTCACAAAGAACACCCTCGATCGATAAATCCCGACCGATGCAGCTGTTAAATGACATTTGCGGCGCGTGAACTGTCAAACGCGCGAAGTTTAAATAGTCGTTAAGCTTTCTTAAATTTTCCAATTTTCTACGCAATTTTCTTAATTTTTCTTTCCATAAGAACCTTCTACAAAGTATTATAAAACTTAAAAAAAATCAATGAAATCTGTAAAGTCGTTCTCATGTTATGGCGTGACCAAGGAAAATAGCCATTCCTTTATATATATTGTTTGAAAGAAACCGCAGACAAATTTTGACTTTTTTCGTACATGCGATAATCTGTAATTTTCTAATGCGTTAAATGAAATTTTACAATGCATGTCAAAAATTCTAAACATTATAGAAGGAAACAAATAATTGCTACTTTTCTATTATGCGCAATTTTTGTTTTATTTTTTATATTTTTTATTTCACTTTTTTCAAATTTTTTGGTAGATGTCACCCATCACAATGCAACCGAGACCGGTTCAATATTTTCTAGAGAGCCACAAATAAGGCCATTAGCTTACCAAACTTTTAGTAAGATGTATTGTTTGGACACACACACACACACACACACACACACACACACACATCCAAGCACGCACACACGCACGCTCGCACGCACGCACGCTCGCACGCTCGCACGCATGCACACTCACACGCACGAACGTACGCACGCACACACGCACACGAACACACGCTCACGCGCCCACGCGCTCACACGCTCACCCTCACGCTCACGGTCACGCTCACGCCCACGCCCACAGAGAGAGAGACAGACGCGCGCACGCAGGCACGCACGCACACACGGACACACGGACAAGAACATCGGCACTGACACAGACACGGATATGGACACAGACACGGACACGTACACGGACTAGGAGACAGGCACAGACAGACACAGCCATCGAAACAGACGTAGGCGAAGGTGCAGATTTAGACGCAGACGCAGATTCAGGCGCAGGTGCAGACCCAGACACAGATGCAGACGCAGGCGCAGGCGCAGTTGCAGCCGCAGACGCTGGCTTAGACGCAGGCTCAGACGCAGACGCGCACGCGGACGCAGATGCAGATGCAGACGCAGACGCAGACGCAGACACAAACACAGATACAGACACAGACACAGACATAGACACAGACACAGACACAGACACAGGCACAGACAGACACAGATACAGACACAGGCACAGACACAGACACAGACACAGAGACAGACACAGACACAGACACAGACAGACACAGACACAGGCACAGGCACAGGCACAGGCACAGACACAGACACAGACAGACAGACACAGGCACAGACACAGACACAGACACAGACACAGACTCAGACACAGAGATAGAAACAGGCGCAGACGCAGATGCAGACGCAGATGCAGACGCAGACGCAGTCGTAGCCGCAGACGCTGGCTCAGACGCAGACACAGATGCAGACGCGGACGCAGATGCAGACGCAGGCGCAGATAGAAACACTGATACAAACGGAGACGCAGACACAGACAGACACAGGCACATGCACAGGCAGAGACGCAGGCACAGACACAGACACGGACACATCCAGAGATCATGGACGATCTTGGCGGAACTTGGCGAGAAGTTGTAAAGTGAGCTAATAAGTCGATTTAGCGATAGTGAAAAAAAGTCGATTGCACAACCTTCTCGCCCGCTCGCCCACACGCCCACGCGCTCACATGCTCACACGCTCACCCTCACGCTCACGCCCACGCCCACAAAGAGGGAGACAGACGCGCGCACGCAGGCACGCACACACACGCACACACGGACAAGGACATCGAAACGGACACAGACACGGATATGGACACGGACACGGACACGTACACGGACTAGGAGACAGGCACAGACAGACACAGCCATAGAAACAGACGTAGGCGAAGGTGCAGATTTAGACGCAGACGCAGATTCAGGCGCAGGTGCAGACCCAGACACAGATGCAGACGCAGGCGCAGTTGCAGCCGCAGACGCTGCTTAGACGCAGGCTCAGACGCAGACGCAGACGCGGGCGCAGATGCAGATGCAGACGCAGACGCAGACACAAACACAGATACAGACACAGACACAGACACAGACACAGACACAGACACAGACACAGACACAGACACAGACACAGACACAGACACAGACATAGAAACAGGCGCAGACGCAGATGCAGACGCAGACGTAGTCGTAGCCGCAGACGCTGGCTCAGATGCAGGCTCAGACGCAGATGCAGACGCGGACGCAGATGCAGACGCAGGCGCAGATAGAAACACAGATACAAACGGAGACGCAGACACAGACAGGCACAGGCACATGCACAGGCAGAGACGCAGGCACAGACACAGACACGGACACATCCAGACATCATGGACGATCTTAGCGGAACTTGGACAAAAGTTGTAAAGTAAGCTAATAAGTCGATTTAGCGATAGTGAAAAAAGTCGATGGCACAACCTTCTATACCTACATATGTATATGTAGGCTGAAAGGTAAATGTGTAAGATTGTAATTAACATAATTTAAACAAAACCGCTGCTCTAAGTGAGGAATATCCAGATAAAAGGTTGTCGATAATGACAAATCTATTCTAACAGTATGCTTTGATTTGCAGAAGGTATTAGTAATGTTGCAATTAGAAGTAGCGATTTTTATTACAAAAGTACAACTGCTACATACAGCTTCACAATCTACGATTTGGGTAACAATCAAGACTATTGCTATGTATAGCATAAAGAAATATCGAAGAGTGGACCGATTGAAGTGGGAAGTTGTTTGTGGATTTTTTATAAGTATAACAGGATATGGCATACGAAAAATTATACTTTACATACATACACAGAGACACACGCGCACGCACGCACGCATACACGCACGCACGCACACACGGACACACAGACACAGACACGTACACGGACACGGGCACAGACACAGACACAGACACAGCCATAGAAATAGACGCAGGCGCAGATTTAGACGCAGACGCAGGCGCGGGCGCAGACGCAGACGGAGACGCAAACGAAGACACAGTTACAGACACGGACACAGACACAGGCATAGAAACAGACGCATACGTAGACTCAGACACAGACGCAGACGCAAACGCAGGCGCAGACGCAGACGCAGACGCAGACGCAGACATAGACACAGTTGCAGACGCAGAGGCGGGCTCAGGCGCAGGCTCAGACCCAGACGCAGACGCAGTCGCAGACGCGGACGCAGATGCAGACGCAGGCGCAGACTCAAACACAGATACAGACGGAGACGCAGACACAGACACAGACACAGACACAGACACAGACACAGACACAGACACAGGCACGGGCAGAGGCACAGGCACAGACACAGACACAGACACAGGCACAGACACAGGCACAGGCAGAGGCACAGGCACAGACACAGGCACAGACACATCCAGACATCATGGCCGATCTTGGCGGAACTTGGCCAGAAGTTGTAAAGTGAGCTAATAAGCCAATTTAGCGATAGTGAAAAAAAGTCGATTGCATATCCTGCTGTACCTACATATGTATATGTAGGCTGAAAGGTAAACATGTAAGATTGTAATTAACATAATTTAAACAAAATTACTAAACTATTCTAACAGTATGCTTTGATTTGCAGAAGGTATTAGTAATGCCGCAATCAGAAGTGAGTGATTTTTATTACAAATGTAAAACTGCTACATATAACTTCACCATCTTCGATTTGGGCAACAATCAAGACTTATGCTATGTATAGCATAAATAAGTATCGAAGAGTGGACTGAATGAAGTGGGAAGTTGTTAGTGCAATTTTTATAAGAGTAACAGAATATGGCGTACGAAAAATTATACTTTATTTCGACAATTGCGTTAGTAAAAATCGGAATAGTTTCGCTTTTGCGACGCTTGCTTATGGATTACTAACTTTGGAGTTGGAAATATCTCACCGACTTCTGGAGAGAGGCCATACATAAAACGTGAATGACATTGGAAGGCTAATGGCGGAGAAACAAAATTGGAAGGCAGATACCACGGGTCAGGTTGTACAAATTAGTCAAATCAGAGACATCCACTTCGAATCAAGGTCACCTAAGAAAGTGTTTTTTGCATGAAGAATATAAATTAACCAAGATTATACCTGCGTTTGTTACCAAGTGATGGTAAAAAATGTACCATAAAAATAAGGTGGAATGTCATAAATGATCCCTATAGTAAATATTACAGTTTTCCAGATATTTTGAATTTTATGAAAATAATAGGTTTTTGAAAAAAACTCATACTGACCGAATCAATTAAATTAAAATGGCAACATTCTGGTAAATATTAATTAATTAATGAATTACCCTTTAAATCGCAAATGATTCTCAATTCCTAAAATAATTACATTTGAATCACTTTATCTTGGTAATTTTAAATGTAACACTTTGTATTTTATTAACCTACATTATTCAAAAAAACATTCTATGTCATTTGGTATATAGGTTTCTTATACCTAAATATTATAGTTTCTTTTGTTATTCAACATTTTTTTTTAATTTAATGTAAAATCCCGTATAATACAACAAAAATTTAAAATTGAATCTAGTAGGTTACTTTCTGTTATTTCTTAAACTTAATGTTAATCCATTATAACAAAAAATTTAAACTAATCTAGTAGGTTGCTGTCTTTTTATTTGTTTTTTTCAAGTCTCTAACTTATTGTGCACAATAATTTTATTTATTGTTAAATTGTCAAAATAATAGTTAAAGTGAAATACGGATTACAAGAAAGAATTGATATGATACTGTGCGTTGGGGAATGTTTGGTACATTGTTTTCTGTCTTCTAGATTGTGTGCTCAAAAGTACCCCGACCGAGAACATCCAAGGAAAAAAATTTTTGGATGGTTGTTGAATGTACTTCGTGCTACTGGGTCAGTTGCATATCAGAAGGTGAATAAAACAAAACAGGTTACTGGGAATAATGAAAATGAGTTTGGTGTAGTACTTTCTGTTACTGCTCATCAGTACAAGTACAAGTACTAGAAAAATTTCGAGTGAAACAAGTATCAGTCGGACAAGTGTCCGTAGGATACTTAAAAAAAATGGATATTATCCATATCATATTTAGTTACATCAACATTTATCTGAAAGGGACTATAATCTGTGTTTAAACTTTTGTTTACGGGCTTTCGATAAGGCTGGCAGAGATCTTATTTTTTTTAAATTCGTGAAATTTACAATTGCATGCATGCGAAAGTTATTTTACATGAATGTCTCAAGGAGACATTGGAAGGCTAATGGTTGAGAAACAAAATTGGAAGGCTATTCAGAGTGATGGTATAGTAAATAGGCGTAATTAGCACTATTACAACACCGATGGACTGTAAACGGTTGGGCAGGAATATTAGGAGATTATGTGATTGGACCATATTTCTTTGATGGCCACCTACATGGAACAAAGTTTTTGAATTTCTTAAAACGTGATTTTTGGATACTCCTTGAGCGTATTCCATTAAATATACGAAAAAAAATGTAGCTCCAGTTGGATGGGTGCTCCACGTAACTGACCGACCTGTCAGAGAGTATCTGAACAGAAAATTTAGAAATAGGTGGATAGACAGGGGTGGTCCTTGTAATTGGTCACCTAGGTCTCCAGATGTTACTCCAATCGATTTTAGTATATGGGGGATTGTTCAACTTATAGTAAATCAAACAGTCCCCACTACTCCCGAGGATATGAAAATAAGAATTTCTAATGCATTGAACACTATAATGCCGGAAACGTTAAATAAAATAAGATCTTTTGAAAATAGAATTAATTGTTGTATTCAGGCAGATGACAGACATTTTGTTGAGCATATGTTAGAGTAAAATTAATTTTTTCCTAGCGTGTTGTTCGTTTTTGCTATTATAATTATTACTTCTCTCATTTAAAAAAAATATTTTGCGGTTTTTATGTTTTTAGTTAATAACTTTTAATCTACTTAAGTGTTGGAATAAAAATGATAACACTTATTCGAATATTTATTTTATCTCTTAAATAAATAAATTAAATTTATAGCGATTCAGAGGGTAACAACTTTAATATTTACAACTAGAATTTTGTCATTCTAATTTAATTGATTCGGTCAGTATGCTTTTTTTTCGAAAACCTATTAGTGTCATAAAATTCAAAATATCTCGAAAACTGTAATAGTTACTATAGGGATCATTTATTAAAGTGCACCTTATTTTTACAGTATTATCCAAAATTGAACGAAAATACAGAGTGTTCCATTAAAAAAAACATAAGTTTGATAAGCCACGCTTTTCTGGAACACCCAGTATGTACGAAAATAATTTTAAAATATGGCCACTACTGATATACATAACCGCCCTTAAAAATAAATTTGAAAAAACGTATTGCCTAGATACAAAGGACCGTGCCGTTGGTTGTGGCCCACCCTGTATATTTAGATTTACAATCTGTTTTATTTTTCTTCCATAAATTTTCTCCAATCTTTTCTATTTTTTGCTAAATTTTTTGCCTCTTTCTAGGATTTGCCTCTTTCTTGTATTATTTTTTCTATAACTATTGTTGTTTTATATTCTTCATCTTTCTTCCCTACTGCACTATTGAAGTCACGTGCTATGTATACGATTCCTATGGCTTCTTCTGTTATATTTGTTAGTTCTTCCACAAATTTTTCTTCTACTATTCATTTTCGTCTGGTCTATATACTGATATTATTGTCATTGTCTTTCCTTGTTTATTTCTTAGTTCTAGTAGTAGGATTCTTTACGAGACTGCATTCCATGTTATGATTTGCTAATTTATTTTTTTGTGTATTATACAGCCTACTCCTGCGCTGCTCTCTGATCATTCCGTACTCCACTGCATAACAATGTGTGTCCATTTGTTAAACTTATTTCTCCATTTCCTTTCTTTTCTGTTTCGCTTAGCACTACAATTTGCTTCATCGAATTCGTTTATTATTTCAACTTCTTTTCTATACATACTTATAGTATTCCATGCTCCTAATTTCCATATTTGTTCTTATTTCTTTGAGTTTCTTTTTGGTTTTCATTATTTATGGTTTTATCAAGTTTGGTTTCTTTATTTGTGTTTATGTTTGTATTTTTATATTTTTTATTTCTTTTCTGCTTCGTTTTGGTTATTTTCCTCAGCTGTTCTTGTAAGTTATCACCGTCCGGAGACCTTTCTTCCACCGTTCTTTTTTGACTTAACTGGCCCTTTTCTTTCTCCTCTATTTTTCTTCCTTCTTGTTCTTCCGTTTTTTTGTGATTTAAACATTATTTATTATTGGTTTATTGTATCTTATTAATGCTTTATCTCCTTTGTTCTAGCTTTTTTAATTATTGGTATCAACAATTTTCTTTCCTCCTGTATATTTTTGGGGTATTCTTCATCAATCCAGATGCGTGTTCCTTTTAAGTTTCTAGTGTTCCTTGATATTTTCGTTTTCGTATTTTCTTTTATGAGCTTAACCAAAATTGGCCTACATTTATTGATGTCGTATTTTCCTATTCTTCTTATTTGATCCACTTCTATTTCATTATCTATTTCTATTCCCATTTTTTGTATAACCATTTGAATCTCTTCTTTTGTGTTAGTATCACTTTTGTACTCTTAGTCCTGTTTTCCTTTTACTATAATATTTTTTTTCCTAATTTTCCTCTCGAGTTGTTCTATTTTGTCTTTCTGAATACTCATTTTATCTTTTAATGCATTATTTCCTCCTTTTTCTTCTTTTAATTGATTAATTTCTGTTGTGATTGTATCTAATTTATTGTTCATGTTATTCATATTAGGTATTAATTATTTGGAACATCTTTTCAATTCTGTTCATATCGCTGTCTGCTGTTGCGTTTTCTGTTTTTCATCTCCCATGGTTGCGAAAATAGCTCCGGCAAGCCCGTCGAATGTCTTCGCTATTACCAACCCTGGGTAATTTAAAAATTTGTATTATTTTTTAGTTTATACTAAACTTTTATTTATACAGGGTGGTCTAGACCTAGCGTTAAAATTTTTTTAACAACATAAATGTGACTCAAATACACAATTAAAAAAATTCCATTTCACAGGCCCACTTAAAGAAACACTGTTTTGATTTTTTCCAAAACAACACCACATTTACCCAAAAATTTAGAAATTCTGGGATATATTGATACTTTCCTCGAACTTTAACACTACTATTGTATTCTACATCGAATTTCAGGTAAGGATGGATAGCTTATGATGAGCCTTAATTTACACAACCACTAATTAAATTCTTAAAATTCTTAAAAAAACAAAGAAAAAGCTTATACACACACAATTCTCTGAAAAAATTGCTAGACAGTAGCAGATGCTACAAAAACTGCTACAACATCTAGGCTTTCAGAAAACAGGATACAACATTTTATTATTTTATTCGTCACCATTTAGGTTAATTATGTTATAGAGGTCTGCTTACGCCACCTCAACATAAAACAGCTGCGTTTAAAAGGTCTTTCACTTATCAAATCACTAACCTCTACAATACGTTACATCATGAAATTAAAACTTATTCGTTAACGATTTTTAAACGGCATGTTAAAAAATACTTAAACATGGAGTAGATCCCGTTACGTTTCCATAATTAGTTACAGGTTGATCTAATTTTGCTGTACATGTATGTTGTTTATTTAGTGGTTGCCTTCAATATTTTTAGTTTTATTTTCCATACAGGTGTTTTATTTTGGGGTTAAGGTGGAAGAGCAGAAGTGAGCAATTTACTCCTGTCAACTGAACCTCGCCCCATAAATATTAAATTTGCAATTGTAAACATTTCATTGAATAAAGGCGTTAGTACTATTATTATTATTATTAAATACAGTTATCCGAGTTTGAATAGTGTAAAACGTGGTTTGAGATAAATAATAATTCATCTCTATCAAACTAAAAAGACACACATGAACATTTTTATTATTATAGCTATAAATACGATTACAGTGAATTCTTATAGCCTTTTGATGAGATAAGGTATTACGCACAGATGTTATGCATTTCCGCGTATTCCTGATTTGAAGACGACATCTTGAGAACACTGCCAATGAGTAAATGATCCAAACCCACTAAAAAAACTGTATCCAAACAAAACGTGATGCCTTATCTCATCATAAGGTGGCCTATAAAAATTAATTGTAACCTTTTGTTATAGCTATAATAACAAAGATGTTCATGTGTGTCTGTTTAGTTTGATAGAGTTGAATTATTATTTTTCTCAAACCACGTTTTACACTATTCAAACTCGCATAACTGTATTTAAATGGTGACGAATAAAAAGTTGTATACTGTCTTCGGAAGTTTTTAAACAGTTTTTAAGGAATTTTTTAGCAATTTTTTTAAAGAAATGTGTGTATAAGCTTTTTTTTTAAGAGAATGATAACTTCACAGCTCTAATCAATTTAATTAGTGGTTGTTTAGATTCAGGCTCATCATAAACTATCCATCCTTACTTGAAATTTAATGTAGAATACAATAGTAGTGTTAAAGTTCGAGGAATGTATCAAACTATCCCAGAATTTCTAAATTTTTGGGTAAATGTACAGTTTTTTTCGAAAAATTCAAATAATAATTCTTTAAGTAGGTGTGTGAAATGGAATTTTTTGTATTTGAGTCATACTTATGTTGTTCTATCACCCAACAAAATTTTTAACGCTAGGTATAGACCACCCTGTATAGTTTAGATTTAATTTCTTTTTAGGTTAAATTATTTTGTGTATTTGTCGGATTTTGTTTCTTTGGTTTTAATTTCGATTTACTATAATTTTTGATATTCTGTTGCATTTTCAAATATCCATGTTTATTCTTTATTGCTTACGCGCGTGTAGATGTTGCTTACGTCGTGTCGTCGAGTAGGGCTTCATTTACCCGCGTAAACATTTTTCTTTATTTTTCTTATCTGTAAAGCATGCAAATTTCTTCCTTATTTTTGTTATTTTAACCTTAAATATTTTTATAATTTAAGCAAACTTACTATTTATTTCCTTATATCTTGGTTTAATTATGTTCTTCTTGGAACTACTTATTTATCACCGACTTTCCGCTATATTTCACTATTTCATTAGTACTTGATGTAGCCTAATTTAGAGTTTAATATCGGAGTTCAATGTTTATTATAGTAAGTTGTTTTATAATAAAAGTTTTGTCGACCAAAAAAATGTGATTATAGAATATTTTTCCTTACATTATCAATTTACACCTAAAGAATCTTTACTTTGTTAAAACACGGAAGATTTAGCACTTATAATTAAAAAATTAAGGGATGTAAATTATTTCTCTACTATTTCAATCGCAATTATCTTAGAATGACCAAATTTGAGATACGACGTCAGTCTTCGTTGGGAGGGTCCAAATTAGATTACCAATACTGATAACAACTTCAAATAATTTGTTTTTTTAACCAAACAACGGTGACGTGCAAACTATAGTCTGATTGTAAATATTCATTAAAAACCCAACATAATTGAATTTTCAAATTTTATTAAAATACCCTACAAATGAGGTACCTGTAATGTCATATTTAAATTTTCCAAGACCAATTTATGTTTCAAAATAGCTCATGTGGTAAGATTTGACCTTGATATTGTTCGAATTCTTTAACTCAATTTGTCAAAAAGTTACCGGGGGCTTTCGACGTATACTGTGTAATGAAAACTAGTTTGCTTTATACACTTGGTACACCGATTATTTCAGTCGAGTAATCCCTCCTGTAAATAAATAATAATAAAGAGAGTAATATTGATACAACTTATGTTTTAGTTTATTTTAATTTTAAACTAGGTAATTATTACCAGAAACATGACCCACACATTTTTTAGATAATTAATGACAATTTATTGCTAGTGTTATTTGCGCAATCATGTTAATTAGTCAATTTCAGTTTACGCACTTATGATATCTTTTCTTATAGCAGTTTCTATTATACAATTCTGATTTAATACAGCAGTTTCACCATTGTTATTTCCCGTAATTTTCTTATCTTTACATTCTTTTATAATAACAGCCAAATCATTGGTACCCAATTTTTCTTCAAAAATTTCCTCTATAGTGTCCCAATATATCTCCCCATTCTCTCCCATCATATTATACTCTTTCCAGTAACACTCAGAATATAGATTATAATCATCATTATCTAAATCATGAATAAGTTTTTCTAAAAGAGGTTCTATTGCACTTCGTTCTAATTTGAGTTTATTAACACACATTTCATCTTGTGGTTCCCAATCTCCACGTACTTGAACCTGGAATATATTTGCAATAAATTAAGTGCAAAACCAATATTTAATAAAGTATCTTAATATATTTTGTACAATGATTAAACCTATTAGTAATAAAATATGAGAAACTGCTTCATGTATCGACTTACCAACAAAATCGCGCATAGAAAAATGACTACGTATCTCATTATTAAAAGGATGTAACCACTTTCGTCTGCGTATAACCTATATGACGGTGGACTATACTATTTATAGCTATACGCTGCATTTAGGAGCGAATTAAAATAAATACACAAACTTTATTGATAATTATGCTAAATTTGAGCTACTAAACCATCAGAGTTAATAGTTACATTGACCACTACAGGAAAAGCCTTATCAAAATTGTATAATTTATTATTTGCAATATATACATAAAAATACATTCATTAAAACCTAAGTTCTACCGTAAAATAATACAAAACGTGATTATATAATATTGTAATAACTGTTAGTGGCATATCAAAGAGGATCTAATTAGTAATGTATCATTTTACATTTTAAAGTCGTAGTGTTCACATTATTTTTTAATTTACTAAAATTATATGTTTTACATGAATATCTTAACCTATTTCAATAAATTCATGTAAAAAATAATTCTGGGTTATGCCCCCGTCTCAAATGAATTCACGTACACGATTAAAATTTGAAAATGAACTGTTACCACCACTGCATATGATTTCTTATCTTTTTTGTTGTATTTTTCCTAAATTGTGACGTTTTCACCACTGGAGATAAATAATTAAACATGATCTATCGCTCAACGAATTTTTACTTGGTCGCCTTACAAGTAACATGTGTTTTATGGACAAATGCAACAGGTAAGACATGTCTAGAATCACATGCCACAGAACAGCTTGCAAGAAGGGATTTAAAGTATATAAGGTAATAGTATTAGTATAATTGTTACGCCTAATAACTCACATATAATCGGTAGGCCAAAGAAAAATTTTTGTTAACTAAAAAGCAAAAGCGAAAGCCATATTTATCAAAAGTGCATATCCCAATTAAGAAAAACTGGTTGCTTCAGCTGTAAGGAGCATGACATTCAAGTGGATCCCATTTAAACAACTGGTAACATTGTTTAAACAACTATCAATTTATTACCCGTAAATTACCATAATTATTTCGTTAAAAAATATTAATTTGTTTTCGAGAAATTCTAACTATTTATGAATATCACAAAATGTATCGTGCAAGTTGACCCTTTTTGCGTCGGTTTAAAGGGTTGTACCAAGAGAAATTATATCCTACCCCAGACCTGCTTAGCATTCGGAAGGTAATGAGTTCGATTACCGTTACCGTCTACCTTGTATGAGGTTTTTTCAGGAGGTTTTCCTCACACACATGTAGCGGCGTATATGCACACTATGTGCGGCTATTTAGGCGAATGCTAGGGTAGTATTTTCCACATCAGAACCCTAACTCCGTTCCTTCCGATCCTATGCTGACCACATCCATCCTGAATCCCACCATACTTATATACGTAATGTATGTATGTATGCTGGGAATCCGTGATTGTTGCTGAAGGAGCTCGGAAAGCTCGAGCAGCCTTCCTCCTTGGGGAGGGAATGAAATACGTGCCGCTTTCCTTTTTTTTAGGTACTTGTGAGTTCCGACAACGTTATCGCCGTAAAATCAAACTGTAGCAAGACATCAAAGACCAACTATATAATATGACATACACGAAAATGGCGTTGACATAATAAATTTGTGAGCTTTAAACATTTGTAAAATAAAAATAACACTTCGATTATTTTAATTTAGCAATGTAGGTAGCGGACCACGAAAGTTTCATTATTGTAATAAACGTTTGTCAAATCGCTATTGTTACCACGATAGAAAAGATAATTAGTGGATTTTTTATATCTTAATAATACGTCGTAATTTGTTAACGTTTTCAAAATATTTTTGGGATTGTTTGTAACTAATATGTATGTAAACACATGTTAGAGGGTGAGTGACAGGTGCACACTTAAACATGCTTTATTGAAGGGGCGTAACAAATCATTGGAATTTTTCTTATGCGCGCCCTTGATGTAAAAATGCCATTGCTCTAATGACTGATTACGGCTGGGCAGACCGCGATCAAAAGATATCTTTGTTACTGGGAAATTCGAGAGACGTAAATATAGGGTTTGTCACGAACGAATGCATATTTTTAAAATTAAGATGTCGTGCAAAAATTAATATGAAACTGTTCCAACATATGTTAGTGTTTCTTGTTTTTTTTTTTTATTACTTTTCAAAAGCGGGGTGGTTTTTCGGGAGTAGATATAGTTGGTTTTGAAATAGAAGGGGTACAGTTACAGTTAGCTTGTCAATCGAGCCAGATCAATTTTTGGGTTAATTAAATACCTTCATTGTAAACCGTTTGTCTTTAAAATAATTCTTGCGTGTACCTTTTCCTTTTGAATTCGCCAACACTAAGTTGTCCTTTCTTTCGGTGTTAAACCGCATCTGTTTACGATTTGTGCATGTGATCAATTAAGGGAATATTTATTCTAGAGTAAGTATGTGTAATTTTATATAACTGAAAGCTCACAGCAAATCGTTGTACCAGCCTAGATAACGTATTAAATACCAAACGTTGTCTTGAAAAGGTATCTTATTCGTACGCGGACGCTGAAATCTGCTAAAATAAAAGGACAGTACTGGGCCCTCTCCCTCTGCTATTTGTGCGAATTAGCATTGTTGGTTGTTGGTTATATTTATAATTGTGCAGAGGTGACTGTGAATGGGTATAGGATGGCACGGGTTATTAATTGTAAAATCCAAGTGCCTGTTGGTACACACTCCCAAGCCAGACCATTAAACACCTCGAATTTTTATTTATATTATTTTTATTTGTTGTCTAGGTGAGTGTGTAAACTGGATAGAATAGGCACGGTATTTTTCTAACGCACTCAAACTTATATATCGGTCACGATGCTAGTGATCTATTTATAACGTATCCTTATAAGATTTTGTTTTAATTAGTTCTTATTTCAGTTTGTTGAAGTTGTATTATTTGCCTACGAGCTGATTTCTCTTTTGTATGTGCTTTATTACAATGTGACTTATTTATTTTGTGCTTTAGTTGCCACTAAACAATGGAATACTTTTAAATTCCTTGTCTGTTTTCTTTTGGTCCTCGCATTTACCTTATTACCTGTGCAATTTTACTGTTGTTGTATTTTATATGTACCGTGATTTGCTTTATTATTTTATGTGCTTATTTACTTAAAGACCGGCACGATTGGTTTTTTAAAAAGGTCACATGTTTGATGTTACGATTTTTATTTTGATTATTTATGACCCAATATTGTGTTTTTGTGTAACTAACCTGCTTTTTATTCATTTTCTCTTAATGTTATAATTTTGTACCCGCTTTAACCTGATTTAATGGTGATTTGTTATATACCCTTTTGTTTTTTTTTGTGTTATTTAATTTATAATGTACTCGTGCAATTCCTAATTTTCCTTATTTATGAAGAAAGTGGGTTTTATTGGTGGTTCTTTCTCACAATAGTAGATTAACGGGCTGAACCATCGCTGCGCAAAGTTCGTTGATTTTAATTTGAGTAGTTCCATTTTTTTTTAACTGCCTCTCATGATGCAACACGTACCCCATCCAGACTATCTCATTTACATAGCATAACGTACCTAACACTAGACAGCTACTTCGTTTGATAAGATTTGAGGTTTGCGAGTAATTAAATATCAGACTTGTAAATAAATGCTAATATTTTAATTATTGCCCGGAAAGTCAAAGTAAGGTAGGCAATTAATTTGAGTAATAGTGACATTATTGTCAATCAAGTCAAGATAAACCACTTAGCGATTGCATCGTTCTTGAATTTGCATCATTGTAAATAAGTTCAAATTATGCTTTTCAAGATAGGGTACCTGGGGGACGCTACAGTAATCGTCAATATTTTAAAATTTGTATTAGTACTTCTAACAGTAATAAATTTATTATATTAAATAATATTTAACTTCTCCGTATTTGGTGTTAATATCTTTATATTTTATTTTTGGATTAATACTACTTAATACAACCACAATATATTTTTATCGTAATGGTGATTGCACAAAAAATGGACCAATTGATTACCAATTCAGTTTTTTTTTAGAAATTCATAAAGTAAAAGAGAACAATGGTTTATTATATAAGTGAGCCATGTTACAAGTATTTCACGAAGAAATTTAGCTAGTGAACATTTTGAATAAACAGGCTAATTTTTATAAGTGAATTATATATAATAACTCACGTATAGTTTAAAGTTTTTATCCAACCCTTTCCTATCATTCATTTCTCTGATGTCAAGGGCAACAATTTAACTTAATATTCTTGCTTTTAGTTATTCGTTTGGGGTTTCATAGAGTGCGCTGTTACTAGAAATTACCGTTGCTTGCCTTTACGACGAATTGACCTACTTCAACATTATAAATATTCTATACAAAGGCAATTGTTTTATACATGTATTTATACTCGATACCAATCAGGAAGCTTCATAGTTTAAAAAAAAAACGTTGGTAAATCCGTTTGATTTGTCTACAAGATGTGTCTGATAGATGAAAATTTATGTACTGGCCCTAGTATGCTTTGTACTTCGGCAACACTTCTGGCGACCGCCGGGAATCATATTAGCACATTTAAATATCACGGTAAGTCAAAAATGTACATGGGATATGTGAAAAATTAAATCTCATTTAAATTGACATTGCGAAAAAAATGCATGAATAACAATACAATGTGGCAAATTCCCATAAAAGGAACAGCTACAGTATGTCGCAGTACAGTGTTCTACAAAATAAATCTGATTTCACATTCAACATAATGTAAATATCAATAAATAAGTTTGTAAGGTAGTTTTTAAAGAAAAGTTAAGTGAAACAAATTAAAAAAATGGAAAAAACAACATTGAGTGTTAATTATACAGTAACCGAAAATGAGTATTCGTCTTGTTTTTAACAATTTCATAATACTATTATGAAAACTAAGGCTATCACGATTTTAATAATTTTTATATATGAATCACAAGGTTGACTGACTGACTGATCCACCCATCAACCCACAGTCCAAACCAGTTAACTTAGAGACATGAAATTTTCAGGTATGGAAGCCTACATGGTGGAGGTGTAAAACAAGAAACGATTTAAGAAGATGCTTTCCTTAAGAGGGTGAAACATGGAGTGGTAGGTCGATATCATTTTCATGGTTAATTCCAATAGGAGATTAAAATTTGGATGGTAAGTTCCTTATTGAACAAGAGTGGATACCACAAGGCGGTTTTTGACATTTTTTGTAGGGGGGTGAAATTAAGGCTTAAAGAGAAGTGGAGGGTAATGGAACGTATCTGCCGTTTTTAACCATATGACCTCCAAACTTCTTTTAGAAATATGGAACCCACATTCTTTATTTAAGTATTTGTAAGGAAAAAATACGAGGTCGGTTTGGTTAGGAATGACATCCAATATTATCTGATCTACTACGAGTGGAGACTTCATATTCAAGAAATAGAAGCGAAGATGCTTACGAGGATACTTATATAATCCAATGCATTTCAGTTTTTAAAAACACTTTTAAAACCGCGACTGTACTTAAATGTTTTATTAAAATTTAAAAATGTTTTTAGAGTATACCTAATAATTGTTACAAAATATAACTTTACAAGTACTCGCGTGGAACCGTAACAAGAATATTTTAAATATAAACATACAAGGCCGACTTTAGACATTAAGGGCAAGAAAAAATGTTTCACATTTAAATTGAAAGGGCGATTTTTAGACACTGTAAATTGGGTAAATGTTTATTTTTAAGTTGTAATACTATTTAGTGCAATTTTAAATAAACTCTGGCGTTAACAATACCAGGCCAAGTAGTTGATGAATCCGCGAGTAACATTAACTGTAAATGTAAGAAAGTACGCTGAATTTTAACATTAAAATTCAAGATACAAGGTAAGAATTAGTTTCATATTTAATATTGTTTGTTTTTCTGCACTTCAATCTGAAAAAAAATAATCCTAAAAATCTGATACTAGTTTCATACTTTGTATATTAGTTTTGCGAATAATTAAATATTCCCCCAATCCTACCCAATCGAAATAATACAAGCATTAGATAAAGGTCTTTTGTTTAATCGACTTACGAAGGTAGACACATATCCTTAAATTGATTATGTGGAATTTTCAATATTCTTATATTATATCTACACTAACTGGTTTCATACTGATTGTTACCTAAATTTCATTGCATTTCACAATTACAAAAGAACACTTTAAACTAACAATTAACAATTTACATTTCAATGGTTTAATTTTTGGACATTTCTTTCTTTAAAAAAATCTTATATATTTTTGTTTACTGCATCATGTGGGCGCGTTCTTAGCATAATAATTTGCAATTAAAGCGATGTTTCAAATTCGGACTTATTTGGTATATTCGAAGTAGCCCTTAAAGAGCCCAAACATAGCTACCACTACTTGGGCTACACAAGGTCACGTTAGTATATTCAGACAAGCTGTATATAAAAGCGATCTCTGCAGCGTGATGACAAGAACTAATCTGTATATACTGCACATATAAAAGGTATATTATGGAGCCTACCCTTCGTATTTACACGGTTTGTCATATGTACAATCATATTTTGATGATATACACATGGGTACCTAAGGAAGCCCGCAGCCGGGCTTCATAACGTTTTTCGGATTTGATAGCGTACTGTTAATATGTCGTACGGACTCCCCAATGACCTTAAATATGTCTGTGAATATACACGTGCGCACCCGCGTATATATATATATATATATATATATATATATATATATATATATATATATATATAGCATACGAAAAAATATGCCATGTTTGGGATGAGTTTATTGCAAATATCTTTGCAAAAAAAAGAGATATCGGTTTGAAACTTTAAAATTCGAGTAACTGGAAATTTTTCACGTGATTATTTTTAAATTGGCCAATTGTTTATCTACAAATATTAAGGGCTGAAATTTCCGCTGCTACTTATGTAATACTTGGACTTGATGATACCATCATGTACCGAGTGCGCAAATAAGCGAGGTACACAGCTGTATCTCAGGACCTGTCAATCTGACAACAATGGCAAAAAAATTTTATTACGAATGTGGCCATGAGAAAATGATGAAGTTCCGTATTTCACCGCCAGGAGGCGCCATTAAAAATTACATAATAAAATTCTAAATTTCTCCCAAAACTCCTATATAAAAATATACATTTGCTTACATCGTTAGAAAGTATAGACAATTCTACGTAATTTGGGTTCAACTTTCATTGGCGGACTGACAATAATAAGAGTGGTGGAAGCTATTGAAAGTGTAATCATTAAAATTGCTGTAAATTTTAAACCACTATTTAATTTTAGAAAAATAAAGCTTGCTTGGAAGACAAATGTAAGTATTTTAAATTTGCTATTCCCGTTGTTGCACAAAAGTTCCTAATAAAAGTGTTAGAGAGCGCAATTTGTTACAACATCATTTTACTCCGCAAATTTATATCACACGGTATATTTTTGACATCGTATTCCAATAGTAGATTAAATTTTCAAGAAAAACGTCAAAACCTCAAGTTGATATGTTTGCTGGTTTTAAAGTTATAGCGAAATGAACACTTTAATTGACGAAGTTTTGTTTTACAGGGCCGAATTGGATAAATGTTGACACAGTTGTTGTTAATCGAATTAAGGACCAACAGTGATTTTTAATGTCTATCACCGCAGTTAAGAATACAAAAATAAGGTTTTTCTTTAAAATTTTAATTGCAACGATTTAGGTATTTATTATATCAAAAAGTAAATTATATTTGCCGTAAAAATGATACAAGATTTATTTTAATATTGTTACTTTTAGAGTTATAGCGAAATTAAAGTTTAATTTTAACGTGGCTCGCCCTGTGAACTCCAAATAAAACCAAAAATCCTATTTTAAACCCAAAAATATTAGGTATTTAATGCCTCGATAAATGTTCAAACTGCCTTCTGTCACATTCCAAACAGTCTTCCAATATTGTTCGGGTATATAAAACTGCTGCTTCGATTTCCGCTCATTGATCCCTTACCTTAAGCTGTTTACCTCCCTTAAACTAATTTTATTAATTTTACACAGATATAGTAGGTAGAAAACATTACATTTTACATGTTTTTTTTTATAAAATGCACTCGATTAATCACTATTTTAATTAATAAATACCGTCATTTAGCACTTTGTATTGAAATGTCTAATTAATGTTTAATAGTAGGCCGCAGAAACAAAAAACAAACTTTTAAATGACATTGTATAGAAACGTCAAATTTTTATTAGACGTGGTTTAATTTTTGTCAATTTGCTTTGTGAATATTTTTAAAAATTGCCTTTCACAAGTGATGAAGCCTTTGATATGATTGCGGTCTATTTCGAACGCTTTAACAATGCAGCAATAGCTAAAAAACAATATGCGGTCCGGTATCCAGATCACCATCATTATGGAAGAAGAATTTTTCCACGCTTGGTGCGGAACTAGAGCGTTATCTTTAGATTTGGGAATAATTCGAACTATTGTTCGAAACATGTTAAAAGACCACAGGTAAATAATTGTATTAGCACATCCTTTTTAATAGACAGACACTTTACTATATGAACGTTTCTTTTTATTTTTAGACTAGAACCCTACTACAAAGGGAGAGGAAGAGTATATTTTGTGAAAGGAACATGAATGTCTCTTAGTACATGGATACCTTAGAAACCTACCTGAAACCCACAAAAGAACACTCTAAAAATGCCGACGTAAAGTATAACTTCCAACAGGATGGAGCTGCGTGCCAAACAGCGAAAAAAGCCAAGGTACTGTCATAAAATGAAGTTCTGCTTTTAAAATGGACGTCTAGCTGCCCAGATTTATCACCAACAGAAACGTTGAGGCATATAATGACGAAACAGTTACGCGTGCACCCAGCAAGAACAAACTCTCATAGACATATGAAAAACGAATTTTAAAGAAAAAAAATCAGTGGGTATACAGTATCTTTGAGAAGAAAACTGATTGTGGCAAAGAAAATCGACGCCCTCTATGATGTTTTGAATTGCAACTACAACAGAGTTTCAGTTTCATTTATTGTTAAAATTTTTTTTAGTATTTATATCAACAATATTCTAGTTGTTGTCTGATTACATAAACGCCAGATACAAATCTGTTTGAATATCTTGCTCTCGCTCTTACAAAGATCTCTAAGAAACTGTTAATGACAATACATTCGAATTGAAACCATACATAATTTAAATCTGTGGACCAAAATCAGAATCGTTTCAAAGACACTGCTCAATCAACGTTACCCTTTCAAATTTAATAAAATGAAAATTTATCTAGGTAGTAAGTCTATATTCTCAAAACAATATTATAGAAATCTATAAAACAAAACTTCAAAAAAAATAAAGTACAGTAACAGTTATGGCCTAGTATTGCCCAAGAGTTTTAATTACTTCATCGGTATACCACCTGTTATCGGAATACATGCATTTTTCAGTGATATAACAAATATGATTTATGTATTTAATGGTTATTAAAAATAACCTTTTGAGTAATTACATATTCAATATGTGTATAAAGCATGCGATAATAATTAGTATTACTAGCGATTTCGGAAAAAATTATACATTTCATTCCCGATTTATGATGCAGAGTATGTGGCTCACACAGTAATCTAATTTTGTATTAACTGTTAACTTAATTTTTCGGTTGTACCGTTTTCAACGCAATTATTTACGCATACTATTAAAACGCAGCCCTTCAGCAAACATTTACATGAAATGAACGATGTACTAAATGTATGTTGAATGGACTTTCATTTAATTTTAGTACTGGTTGTGAGCGTAGGTACACAAGGCCCTGCAAAGAATTACAAAAGTATGGTGTGGTTTTTAGTTCAGACTAATTTGATTTACTGTTTGTTAATCGTATCTGAAAGAAGTGCCATGTAAAAATACTAAAAAGCCAAATAAATGGTTGTACCCACACTCTGTTGTAATGTGTGGAGTTGATGCCACTTCACTCGTAGTACGAGTTCTGATGGGCCTAACTTGAGTTTAAAAAGTTGTATTCAAAATCTGACGAGCAGAACAAGGTCTTTGATGGAATGTTAAATTTTTATTCAGTCAAGCATTCCAAAATATGTTGTAAAGATCCATATCCTTATTCTAAAAATTCAAAGATCCAGATCTTTATCCTAATTAACTTTCCTTAATTAAATCCTACAAATACCCGCAATTGTATTCCTATATGTTCAAAATCCTTCAATGGCTTACCAATCCCACCGTTTCCAATCCCTGCTAATAAAATTTCCAAAAATATTCTCCTTCCATCCGGCTGTGTCCCTATAAAAGGGACCGCAAATTTAAATTCATTCTCTTCTCTTTCGAGAAACCAAACCTTATCCTTTTCTCTTTCGAGAATCCAAACTCCTCTTCTTTTTCGAGGAATTCGCCAGCATTATCCCATTCTCTTTCGAGAAACCAGCCTGATCAACTTCCTAATAAACCAGAACGCCTGAATTTAACTTACAGATATACAAACAGTACACGTTCATCCACCTGCTGGTGTCAAAACCTTGGGGACGTCACACACAAACAACATACACGCCGCTTCCAGCCTGCCAACCTAGACACAAATTCGCAGGTTTTCAAACCATCCGTTTTTGTACCTTCTCTGCACGCGTTGGTCAACCAACGTAGAGCGGACTCAATCCTTTCCCGAGTTGTCGGTCTAAACCACATCGATTCGAATACTCTCCGCCTCCAAGTTACCGATGCAAGCCGTACTGCTACAGTTCTAGGAGCTTAGGTGAAAGTACCAAGTTATCCTGTACATAACTCCTTTTAACAATAATAATCAAACGCATTATACCCATACAAAATGCGACAAATACAATTGAGATTCATTCTGTATGTACCAGAAAAATCTTCAAGTTCCTGTTCATTTTCCGTTATTATTTTCAAAAACAAGTTTAGTTTCTGTCATTGTACGAAAACATTTTAGTTTTTTTAATCGTAAAATTTATATTCTTTAAAATAAATTTACATTATAAATATATAATTAAAATTTATTATTAATTTTATTAAATATATAAATGAAAAGTTTACCTCGAGTAAACTGCAGGCTCATATTCCTTTAATATAAGTAATTTGATTGTAATTATATTTATAATTTACATCAGTTCTACATACATAAAGACAAAATTTACATAGATTGGGGCTTGTATTTCGATAGCGCAATTGGTTAGCGCGGTACCCTAACAAAGTACAGGTTGTAGGTTCAAATCCTACTCGAGGTAAACCTTTTATTTATGTATTTAATAAAATTAATTATAATTTCTAATTACATAGTTACTTTTGAACTTATTCGTTCATAACAAAATTTATAATAATTTACATTATAAACTTCCACAAAGAAATTCCACTGAAAAGAAAATTGATAATCATATTATCTTATGGTTATATCTGTATAATTTTATTTAAGTTTGTTAAAATTTAATCCGTCACATTAGCGTAACAAACGTTTTGCGAATTCAATCTTTTAATAAAAAAAAAGATAAAGTTTTCATTCTATTATTGAAATCACTATCATTCCAATAGACAAAAATTACAATTGAAGTAAATATCGCAATTACCCATTTACTATTGTTGAAATCAGGATTAGATTTAATTGTTTAATTAAAATTAATGAAAAAATAGAATCGTTAAAATCCACATTGTAATTATTTCCAGACGTCAATAAAAATCACATTTAAATACAGAATTTTTTATACACCTTAAATTAACCAGAACAGAAACCGCAACACTTACATACGTAGAAAAACACCCCACACATAATTCAAACCCCTTAATAAAACAAATACATTTTGGTTAATAAACATCGGTTGTAAACAAAGTCGGCCAGACTGCAGGTAACCACATTAAGAAAACTCCCTAGTTTTGAGATATAAATTCAACCACCCTTATTAATAATAAAACTTAATAGTTAACCTCACAAATTATTAAGGAATTGATTTTAGGCCGCAAAAATCCTGAAACTACTAACTAGTTTGGTTATAGAGCAACCATTCTAAATAAGAATCAACCCGCTGTTCACCATAGCCAGGAGAGTTGCCTAACAGCCTGCCAAGCAAAACTGTGTTATTATACCAGTATTCATGCTGAATAAATGCCTGTTTAGTTTGATTGTGTTGCAAACTGTATTTATAGAAAAGAATTCACCCCATCTTCTGCCCGAGCGAGCCGTGGTCAAAAATACATAAAAATTTATTTTTATAATACTCATTTATAAAAGAGGGTGTTATCATCTAACCCTACTGATGTGTTTGGCTTTACTATATCGCTGTACCATTGGGGTCAATATAATCCATACCAGTAAAATAACGTTTTTTAAACATTGTCAGAAGTAACAGTATCCTCTATAAAGAGTAACAAATAGGGCATATTCTGCGTAAGTGGAAGTGTTGGTATTGTAAAGTATAAATCAATAAAATATAGGATATTTTTTAATAAATATTGTCCACGAAGATAATGTTCCAGTTAAGGAATGCAGAGTGGAGAGGTTGGTACTAGAATATCTCTAGATAAAAACAATTTTACGTTGTACAGTTTGTAATAATTCATTCTATTTGCATACATTCATCGTTTTTGCTAAAACACGAGTAGGTGAATTTAGGTTAGTACATAAATTTAACACATTTTTTTTATTTTTCCCATAATCCATTTAACTACGTCTAAGTCACGTGGTATTAAGTTGAGATTATCAAAAATGACTCTGATCAAACATTTCTGTGAAATGCTTCGACATTGAAACTTACTTGTAAACACATTTAGCATAGAAGCATGTTACATGTAACGTGTAGCATGATTTGTTAAAAGACAATATTTGGCACTTTTCATTGATTGAAGTACCCTCCGTAGATGTTCACGGTGAGTATCAAGGGTATTGATCTGTACATTCCTCAGTTTCGCATACTTCTTAATCCCATGGCATATATTGTCCAGAGCAAATATAAATATTCTTCTCTTGGTCAGTGTTTTATTGTTTCTGTTGGGGTTGGTGGAAGTCTAAACGAAATCCGGAACACTGGATCTGTGCCACGACATGTAATAAACCAAACGCACCTATGTACAACATAAAAT
>JARFJB010001820.1:97500-132500 GCA_036346205.1 Vesta saturnalis | reverse complement strand
TTAATCAACCTTTCGTACTTCAAACCGACTAAGCACGTTGTGCCGCATATACCGCAATTACTACTGGCCCACCATAAAATCGGACGTCATATAATACGTAAAAGCGTGTAGAAGTTGCCAGACTTATAAGAGTACTACTCAAAAGCCGCAAGGAGAAATGTACTTTTCGCGACATGGACATCCTTGGAACAATGTATGTGCGGACCTTATCGAGCTGCTGCCGCGTTCCAAGAAAGGATATAAATTCCTACTTTTTCAAGACCGGTTGAGTAAGTGGGTCGAACTTAAACCACTCCGCAAAGCTACCAGTCCGCCGATTATCCAAGCGTTAAAAGAACAAGTAATATACCGCTTTGGAAATCCCCGCCACCTGATCTCCGATAACGGCCCCCAGTATACGAGCAAATTATTCCGTACGTTTTTGAAAGATCATGGGATCCACCACCGTTCAACTTCACCATACTCCCCGCATGCCAACCCGTCGGAAAGGACCAATAAGGTGATCGGGACGATGATCGCACAATTTACGCGAAATAACCAGAGAGAATGGGATGCTCACCTGTCTGAAATAGCATTCGCTATCAATACCGTACAACATGGACCAACTGGATTCTCCCCAGCCTTACTTAATCTCGGTAGAGAATTAGAACCCCCCAGGGCATGGACAACCCAGAAGCAGCCACCGACAACAGAAGGATAACACCAGACATACTATCTCCCACAACATGGCCCCGTTTAAACCTTTTAAACCAAGCATCCGAAGAAGGATCCCGCTAAGAATTTCGCCCTGGCAGCCACACAACTACCGCCTACCCGGGACCGAGGGCTTAGACGCTGCCTTCCCCGCCTGCGCCCCGTACACCGTCCCCGGCCCCCAGGTATGGGTGGGGAATGGTATTGGTCGCCGCCCCGACTACACGCCGACGGCTGATCGAAGACCCCGGACACCCCGGAACACTTGCGCCGGACGACCGAGGTCACCCACAAAATCAAGGACCTACGGATCCAGGAGGTCCTCGAACCGGTCCCCCTTATGCCGCCACCCACCCCGGTACACCTCAACCGCCGCCAGAGACGCAATCGCCGACGCATCGGGTGAAAATAAAGCGGACGGATCTCCAGAGAGAAGAGGAAGGGGTGGTATGTAAAGATCCAGCGTCCTTTACGTATGTCTTTTAGAATAAATTATTCGCGGACCACCCTACATTTAAAATTACAAAAGATTACGGGATATTGCACCACAAATAATTCATTAATCACCGCTGACGTGTATTTCTCAATACCAGTAAGTTTTTGCACGTCAGAGCAATTTAAACCAATCCAATAACGGCATCCCCGCACGGTAGCCGCGAAGCCGCCCACCGATGTACCTTTATAAACCCGCGACGCGCGGATCTAAAAATCGGTTCTTCTGACCTCCCCTGCTGCTCGAGAGAAGAATACAGTCGTGAAATACCTGCTCGATCGTGACCGAGACCGCCACGCCGTTCCTGATATCCAGTAGCCGCCGGTACCGATTGCTTCTTGTAATCACCGACCTGCTAATCGCTGCCGAGGAGTCCATCGCGACCGTGTGATAACGCGCACCACCTCGCACCGGGCGACCTAAAGTTTGTTAACGAACTGCAATTAAGACACGTAAGTTGTAGAGTTATAAAATCTAACAATTTACAACAAATCACTGCAGAACGTAAATAACGACGGGCTTACCCTCCAGTAGTTATAACGTTAACACTACACCACCACCTACATAAAAGGCGTAACGAAGGGGAAACCCCGCGTCACCTGACTCATTACACGTACAGAAAGAGTGTCACGCAGGGTAGATCCTGACGTCACTCGCAAAAACCTGAGGGTGAAGGTTCGATACAGGGCTGTAAGTACCTACGACCTTTTTCTTGGTCAAACAGGTTAGACAGACTGCTGCCTACCGTCTACTGTTGGCGCTAAGGCCCCCGCTTAATACACCTACATACACTACATACAGACAAACACAATAACAACACACGGTGTCTTTAATCGCAGAAATTTGTATTCAGAATAATCATCGCGAAATACCTAGTGCAAAACCGTTCTTAAATAAATTAAGAATATACCCCGGAAATTAAAACATTAGATAATACGTAAATTATCCAATAATTACTTGTAGTTAATAATATAAATACGACCTGGTGTATCTTACTAGTTACCTTATTAAAAGTAAATACATGTTAGTGTAGCATTTTCAATAACGAGTATATCGTTTACTTTAGAATTTGTATATAATAGAATTTACTTACGCCGTTAGGACTTAATCCAGTTGTTTAGATCGTCTAAACGATTTTTGAGAACAAAACGCGTTCTCAAATATAATTATAGTCCAGAGATCTCGCCTTTGTTTAAGCGAATCTTTGGCGTGTATTTCTTCGTTGGATTACGACATACCAGCTTCAGCGCTCCAGTGATACTGAAGAGTTTAAATATTCCATGCGCATAAGCAGAGATCAGTATTGATTTTCGCCCGTGACCTACAAACAACTCGAGTTCATTGCGCTGACGCTTCCGACCCATATCTGCTAAGGCTACCGTATACGCTTCTGTAACACTGGACCGTAATGTAAATATTAAGAATACAGAATTAAGACATTATAAATATTTGTTCATAGAAACGACTTCGCACCCAATAACGAAGGCTGACAGTTTACACCGGAGAACGAGAGGAAGGATCCTAAGGACCCAGTACGCTTAGTATGGTTGTTATTAATATTATTATCAATTACTATTTTGTAAAATTACCAAGTAATATACGATTTAAACCGCTTTAGTATAATTATTTAAGGTGACAGTGTGAAGCCCACTAAATAGTAAGAATCCACACCCGTTTAGTAAGAAATATATAAACACGTGGATTGAGGCATATACCGTGGTTACCAGGGCGTTATATAATAATAACGCGCTTGGGGGTTACATGTGCTTCATATAAGTGTGGTGTTTGTATGTAGTGCTGATTGCAAAGTGTGTGAGCATGTATGGTGTGGTGTGTTGTTGTGGTGTTGTGTTGTGTTGTGTGTGTGTGTGTGGTGTGTGTGGTTGTGGTGTGTGGTGTGTGTTGTGTGTTGTGTGTGTGTGTGTGTGTGTGTGTGTTGTGTGTGTGTGTGTGTGTGTGTGTGTGTGTGTGTGTGTGTGTGTGTGTGTGTGTGTGTGTGTGTGTGGTGTGTGTGTGTGTGTGTGTGTCTGTGTGTTGTGTATGTGTGTGTGTGTGTATGTGTGTGTGTTGTGTGTGTGTGTGTGTGTGTGTGTGTGTGTGTTGTGTGTGTGTGTGTGCGTGTGTGTGTGTGTGTGTGTGTGTGTGTGTGTGTGTGTGTGTGTGTGATGTGAGTGTCTGTGTGTGTAGTGTTGTGTGTGTGTGTGTGTGTGTGTGTGTGTGTGTGTGTGTGTGTGTGTGTGTGTGTGTTGTGTGTGTGTGTGTGTGTGTGTGTGTGTTGTGTGTGTTGTCGTGTGTTGTGTGTGTTGTGTGTGTGTGTGTGTGTGTGTGTGTGTTGTGTGCGTGTGTGTGTTGTGTGTGGTCTGTGTTGTGTGTGGGTGTGTTGTGTGTTGTGTGTTATGTGTGTGTGTGTGTGTTTGACTGTGTGGTTGAGTGTCTTTGTGTGTGTATGTGTGCGGCTGTGTGTGTGTCTGGGTGTGGGTGTGTGTGCGTATGTATGTGGTGTGTGTGTGTGTGAATGTGCGTGTATGTGTGTGTATGTATGTGTGTGTGTATGTGTATGTGTGTAGTGTATGTTAGTGTATGTGTGTATGTGTGTATGTGTGTATGTGTGTATGCGTGAGTGTGTGTGTGTGTGTTTGTGCTTGTGTGTGTGCTTGTTTGTGTGCGTGCGTGCTGGCGCGCGCTTGTGTGAGTGAGTGTGTGGTACTCGTGGGTCTTCTGATGTAAATTCACCACCCGTTAGCGGTGTGGTATGGTGTTTTTTTGTAGAAAGGCACAGATTTTGTACCTCTTAATGAAATGAGCGTTTCACGGCTTTCTGCATTATAGGGTAATCTTGTGTGTTGTGTCTTTAATATTTCATGAGTTGCGTAAAATCTCCAGCACTTCTATGAGGTCCGATATACTCACGTGTATCTTTCATGTCCTTGTGATGTATCATTTCCTAATAAGGTACAGATTCGGACCTCGTATAGTCTCGTGAATTTTTGGTCACCTTGCACTATCTTATCTAATGTGCCTACATTTTCCTTTTGTATTTTGTATTTACGTGTGCGTACTAATTATGATTCTACTCGTAAAATGGTTCAATGGTTCTGCAGAATTTTGTATGGAAAAAATGGTTTTCTGATTAAATACGTTGGGTATTATTGTTGTATTCATCTTCGTTCATATTGTTTAAAAGTTGATCTTTATCTATGCACGGAACAATAGAAATTCGGTCTATATCGTCAATCATGTCCTCGTCAATGATGTAGTAATAATATAAATTTATTACCACCAATGTTTATATAAAAAACGCAAAAACGTGCATATTCTAATAAAATATTTTACTATTTACAGTTATTAAATTTATTTTTACGATGAATTATGAATTGTGAAATATTGATAACATTATCTCTTAAACTTCAACAATATGGTGAACCATAAAGTTTTAATTCTTATTCCTGCTTTTTTAATTGTAATTTATTGTATCTAGTTTACGTAAATTTTATATTTTTGTTTGTTACAGTTTGAAGTGAATGCAGGATGGGAATTAGCTGATGAAATATGTACAAGGAAACTAAATTTAGATCGAAAAATTATGGAACCAATTATAAATTTAGCTTTTCATGAATTAGATAACGAAGATTACAATGCATATTCTGAATGTTACTGGAAAGAATACAACTTGATAAATGAAAATAACGAAATCGATTGGAGACAAATAGAAAATATAGTTCCTAAACTGCTACATAGAGTTCCCAATATATCTAATATTATTCAAGAATGCAAGGCACTCCGTTTAAGTGGAAGAAATAATGGCGAAACTGCAGTAAAAATACAAAATTGTATTTTTTTGACACCAATTCTTAGGATCCTTAATCATAGAATATCAATGCTTAAGTTAGCCGCAGAAAAGAAAAATTAGTTTTTAGTTCTATACATTAAGACTCGTATACGTTTTCATTCAAATCGTAGAACTCCTTCCTATATGGTGTCTATTTTGTGGGCTAATCTTTACGTGAACTGTATGTATTACAGAAAAACACTTTATTTACTAGTAGATTTTTAGAAGGAAATAAACAAACTGTTAAATTTTGATAATAGCTCCGCCCTTAAGTGCTACTATGTTTAGTGGCGTAGTCAAAAACAATACAATTTTTATTTAAATTGCCAATTTTAGAATTTTGAACAAAACAAGACCTTATTTCGTTATTTAATATAACATTAATATAACGTAACTATAAAATAAATTACTATGTAACAAAGGTATAAAATAGAAACATTTCCAAAATAAATATAGCACTAAATATTTCACTTACATAGGTATATAATTAATCACCTATTAATTAGTTAATCATTCATTTGGGAATAGTGTTGCAAAATAATTAAAATCATTGTACACTACTTCGCGTCCTTGCATGTGACTGCCTTTCCAGTTATACTTGAAAAAATTCACAGTTACACTAACCAGTCGAAGATCACTGTCAGAAATCTCAACAGTAACTGAAAGTAATTACAACAAAACTAACGGTAATTATTCGATTTTATATACTATATTCTACGTACATTTTGCCCTTGTTAATGACATTCTTTTGTAGAGATCTATAGAAAGAAAAAGAAAATTGTTAAAAGTGCATTAAATACCTCTTTGTGCGATTAGAAATTTGGGCAGAGATCATATCTGCTTGCTCTATAATCAAATATGAATTACCTATATTAGTATTCATACTATTAATATTGATAACTAAGTATCTACTTTTATTTCGTAGGGAAATGCAGCTGTAAAATTCGTTCTTGAAGGTGATCAAACAATGCTTAATTAAAATAGTGAAAAGCAGTACCTCCGCCTCTGTTATTTTGTAAAACGAGATCGTAATCGTACTACGCTCAGCCTAAATGCTTTAAGACGGCACACTTACCATTATTTTTGTGAATATTGGTTTTGGTTTTCGTGCTTAGTGTAGAGAGCTGAACGAATTATATTCACAGAAGTGAATGTCATGGTAAAGACCAAAAAACCTTGTTTAATATCACACTTTCTATTTTACTGCATTACTTTGATTTATATTACTTGTTTATACAGGATGTTTCAAAAATGTGTCCACAATTATTAACAGCAAATTCCTCTCATCAAAATTATCTGATATACAGATAACTGTTTCGGTGATACAGAGTGTTAGGGTTTTAAATATGTTTTTAACGAAAATTGGCATCTGCTTCAAACTCAGTACAGTTAATTAACATTAAATTAGTTTAGTTCTTGAGCAAAATCGTCATTTTTCCACAAGGTAGTTGCGTAAGAAGGGGAGTTTGAAAACCGATTTCACTATAATCGCCTACCCCAATGAACAAAATCATTGCCTCCCCCTAAATTTAGAATCTCTCGTTCATTTTGTTTAAAAATGGTATCATTTGGGGCCTAGTTGAATGCAATCGTTTTTGAGATATTTGCATTTGGTGCGTCAGATAGAGAAAGCATTCTACGCAGTAATAATAGTATCCTTACTTCATTATGAGTATTAGGTTGTTTGCACACTAATACGGTTCCTTGTATTTCTTTGCTTTGGACTTAACTGCATTATTTTACAAATCTCTACATTGCACTAATTCTGTAATCTAAATGGAAAGCTAAACGTTTCGATAACACTTATAGTTATCTTCGTCAGTAGTAATATTTGTTAAAAATTGTTGAAGATGTAAACAATTTTGTCAAAGTTGAAAAATGAAAACATAAACATCAGCCTGCTATTAATATAACAGTTTGAGTAACGTCTAAGCCAACTATAAAATTAAATTTTAGTAATGAATAACTAGGTCATTAAAAATTAAATATTGTTAAACTGCCTTAAAGATGGCAAATCAGAACACTCTCTACTACGAATGCTAACAATGAAATTTGTCAGCCAAAAAAACACATTTAACAAAATTTAATCGATTAAATTTTGTGAAATGTGTGCAAGGAAAAAATACGGAATTTTCCATTCTAGATTGTTTAATTGCTTGGATGTAGGTATTGCCAAGGTTCCCTTTTCAATCATCTCCTTGAGATCACAACTATACGTTACGCCACCATCTGAAATTCTCAGATGGAAGACAGGCGAAACGTTTCGCCTGTCCTCCATCTTGTCAATTTTAAATTAAGTCATATCCTGTTAGGATTCATTTTACCTTTTAAATTAGTTGGTCATTCACAACAAATATGTTCCATATCACATGGAATAAAATATTTGGAAATGTAGACTATAATAATGGAATTCTATTTTTTTTAAATTTCTTAAAATTATCTGTCCGATCTCAGACACTATAGCAAATTTCACGTTATTCAGTATTGTATATTGAATGAAGTGGGTCAAATTACTATAGGGTCATTGCTAAAATTCGTGGAAAATGTAAAATATGCACACATTATGTCACGTAAAAATTTTATTGTTTTTCAAAACAGTCACCCTTAGGATCTACACAGTTTTGCATTCGGTAAAACCAATCTTTAAAACGTTTTTGCCACTATGAGCGTGGTACCTCGAAAACAAATACTTTAAAAACTTCAGCGGCCTCTTCAGGTGGTAAAAAGTCATTTAGGGACAGATCAGGCGAATATAGGTAATGAGTCATTAATTTGATATTTTGACTAGGTAGTCAAAAATTCTGTAGTTTGTCATGCTGTGTGCGACTTGCATTGTCATGATGAAACATGATTCGCTTATATATATTGTTTTTTTTTCTACTTTCACCGATTATCTGGGGGAGACAAGATGAAGTATCCAATCAGCAGTTTTTTTTCTTCGATCCACCAATGCAACAGTTGCAACATGACCGATTTTTCCGAAACAACAAGAAATCATTTTCTTTGAAACACTTTGGGATCGCACCACTTTTGTTGGTTTAGGTTCATTTTGGAATACATATACAGATGATTGTTGTTTAGTTTCATATATGCATGTTTCGTCACCTATCACAATGTAATATACAGAATTTGGACGGCCGTGGTCAAATTTTTTAAGTATTTCCTTGTACTACTTGGAACGTGCTTTCTTTGAGCTTCTGTCAGATTGTGAGGAATGCAACGACTGCAAAGCTTCCTGACATTTAAGTGTATCAAAATTGTATATCGACACCCGCGAAAATCGTCATCAAAAGTAGATCTTCTGAATTCTGCAAACTATTTGTATATCATGGTTTTGGACGGCACTCCTTCACCAAACAACAACTTTAGTTTTTCCACACATTGGTGTGGCGTTAAACCGTACTGAAGGTCATAAAATTTTTTTCACAAACTTACTACTTTTAAAATTTTACTGAAATGAAACTACTGTTGACAATCAAATTGTCAGTTGTACTGATGGTATAAAATGTGAAATTTTACGATTGACAGTCACAGGATCTTAGCATTGCAAAAGTACTTGATTACGCGAACTCTAGAAGTGATCTTCGTAATAATAGTAACATATTTTATTATTATTATGCTAGAACTAACTATAACGATATTAACTCTGCATTAGCTATAGTAAGTAGAGTAAGTTTTCGTTATGAACCAACAAATAATAAATATCGTTAGAATTTACATCACTTCTATATACATAAAGGCAAAATTTACGTCGATTGGAGCTTGTATCTCGATATCTCAGTTGGTTAGAGCGTTACTCTAGCAAAGTAGATGTCGTAGGTTCAAATCCTACCGAGGTAAACTTTTTATTTATGTATTTAATAAAATTAATAATAATTTTTAATTTCATCTATTACTTACATTTCTTTAACTTACGCTATCAACGTAATACTTTAAATAAAAAACTTTATCTAAAATTTATTCATCCAATATTAATTCAGAATGCTTGTGGAATTTTGTTAACACACATATAACTTGCTTAAGGGCAGTCCGACCCGCGTATAAACTCAATGTTAACTTTATGCATGATATCTCAAAGCCATAAGAGGTAACTACTTCAATTTTTGTTTATTTCGAAGATTGGCCCTTTATCTAGTTCCATACGGAAGGTTTTAAAAATAAAATAAAAATAATATATTTTAAAACTTTGTTTAAAAAGCACTTACAATTTTAATGAAAAATGAATTATTACAAATTTTTTTTCTCAGCCTTCAATGTAAATTTTGTAAACCCTTCCTTACGGAACTACTAATTGTTGTCAAAAACATACAACAAAATTTGGTAATGATACCTTTATTAGTATTAGCTACAGCTTAGATCAAAATTGTCAAAAGCAAACAATGAGGGCTGAACAAAAAATTATCATGCTTACAAGAATAGTTATACTAGTAATGCCCAGAACTGTGGGATGGGTTGTTTCTGACCCTTCTCATTCTCATATAAGTCTTCTAACTTCGTTTTTCCCAAACTTCTGGCCTGTCGGATTTTTTTTCAAGGTCCAACCCAGCCTTTTCCGCTTTGCGAAAACGGGCTATATCACGTATTTCATAGCTTTTCAAAGGCAAATATTTTCTTTTTATTCTTAGTGTTATATATGGTTGTAAAGAGGAGATTTCAGAGAATAATCAATTAAAACCCAAAAACTGAAAAAAAATCCCCGATCTGACTGTCCTTAAGATAACGCATTTCAATGGTTGTCAAAATAACAATAATACAGACTGTTAAAGCTATTGTAAATCTCCACTAGGTTAAAGAGTTTAGTTAGTGTTAATTATGTTTTATCCCAACCTTTTTTTTCTTTTCTTTCTTTATTTGGGTACATAATTTACAGCCCTCTAATGTATTCTCAACTATATTTAAGTTATAAACTACTTAAATGTAATATTGCCCAGATTTGTTACATCTATGAGACCCATTTGTTAAAATACAAACTTCTTAATGTCGATATATTGACTATATACAATCATAGTAAATTATGAAAAACTGTCATAGATAATAGGTTTTAGTTTCTTTTCATACGATAGGGATCTATAAAAAGGATTACACTTGGAAGTAGTCAGTCAGTCACCCAGTTTCCACTCGGATAAGATGTACGCAGGATTACATTTTATCGTGTACAAATCTGTGTAAAATAGAGATATATTTTTTTATTCAAATATATTTATGTTTAACAGTATGCATTTTATCATCAGTAGTATAGCTATAGCGGTTCTGGCTCACTTTTGTCACTAGATTTGTCACCAGATCTAGGAAAAAGTCACCAGAAAAGTTACTAGATTTTAAGGTTGGTAACATTGCCTATTTCAAGGGGTAGCTGAAGACAGGTGTGTAACTCTCTTCAAGGTTATGTGGTTGGTAAGCCTCTTCGAGGTCCCCCGCTTCAAGGTCATTATAGTCCTGAAGGTCATTGTCCTCGGTCTCAGGCAAGTATGCATGTTTCTAGGCCACGCCCTATTCTGAGAAACAAAGGGGGCCCATTGTTTAAAGTCTATGCTTTCAAGGTCACATGAGAGAACAAAGACGATCTATTATTTTGGCTGAGTCATTCTGAAATTCTAGGAAATCAATAACAAAGACGATGCATTGTTCAAAGTCTATGCTTTCAAGGACACATGAAAGAACAAAGACTATCTATTGTACCGTTATTCAATTACATCTATTCCTGAAGGTCATTGCCCTCGGTCTCAGGCAAGTCTATGCATGTTTCGAGGCCACGCCCTATTCTGAGAAACAAAGGGGGCCCATTGTTTAAAGTCTATGCTTTCAAGGTCACATGAGAGAACAAAGACGATCTATTATTTTGGCTGAGTCATTCTGAAATTCTAGGAAATCAATAACAAAGACGATGCATTGTTCAAAGTCTATGCTTTCAAGGCCACATGAAAGAACAAAGACTATCTATTGTACCGTTATTCAATTACATCTATTCCTGAAGGTCATTGCCCTCGGTCTCAGGCAAGTCTATGCATGTTTCGAGGCCACGCCCTATTCTGAGAAACAAAGGGGGCACATTGTTTAAAGTCTATGCTTTCAAGGTCACATGAGAGAACAAAGACGATCTATTGTTTTGGCTGAGTCATTCTGAAATTCTAGGAAATCAATAACAAAGACGATGCATTGTTCAAAGGCTATGCTTTCAAGGCCACATGAAAGAACAAAGACTATCTATTGTTCCGTTATTATAAAAATAGATTGTTATCTCAATTCTAGGAAATCAATAACAAAGGCAATGCATTGTTCAAAGTCTATGCTTACAATTTTCAAGGTAAAAGAACAAAAGCGATTCATTCTTCTGGTCGAGTTATAAAAATAAATTGTTATCCCAATTCTGAGAAATCATGAATAATGTATTGTTCAAAGTCTATGCTTATAATTTTCAAGGTAAATGAACAAAGACGATTCATTGTTCAGTTAGAAATAGATTGTTATCTAAAGACATCTCTTTCAGGAACAAAGGCAATCCATTATCAATGATTTAAAGTTTATGCTTAGAAGGTCACACCTCTGGTAACAAAGACGATCCATTCATCTCAATTCTAGGAAATCAAGAGCCCTGAGGTGCATGTTTCAAAGCCACGCCCCTCAAGTGCTCTAAACAGGTGGCCGTTCCCTAAACAGGTAGCCGTTTCCTAAAACAGGTAGCCGTTTCCTAAAACAGGTAGCGTTTCCTAAAACAGGGGTCCGTTTCCCAAAACAGGTAGCTGTTTCGCAACCGTTTCCCCCGAAAAAGGCGGTCTATCGTTCAGGTCGAAAATAGATTCCACATCTCAATTCCAGGAAATCAAGAATGAGGCTCATTGTTCAAAGTCTATGCTTACAATTTTCAAGGTGTAAGAGCAAAGACGATATATTGTTTTGGCTGAGTCATAGCTTCTGAAATTCTAGGAAATCAAGAACAAAGACGATGTATTGTTCAACGGTTCAAGGTCTATTCTTACAATTTTCAAGGTAAAAGAACAAAAGCGATTCATTCTTTTGGTCGAGTTATGAAAAATAAATTGTTATCTCAATTCTAGGAAATCGATAACAAAGACGATGCATTGTCAACGCTTCAAAGTCTATGTTTACAAGGCCACATGAGAGAACAAAGATGATCTATTGTTTTGGTTGTCATAGCTTCTGAAATTCTAGGAAATCAAGAATAAAGGGGGCCCATTGTTCAAAGTCTATGCTTACAATTTGCAAGGTAAAAGAACAAAGACGATTCATTGTTTTGGCTCTGTCGTAGCTTCTAAAATTCCGAGAACAAAGACGATGCATTGTTCAGACTGATTAGGTCATCTAACAAGTAAAATATTTTTATAAGACTACCACAATATACAGATAAAAATCGATTTAAGTATTATGGGATATAGTCACTTTTGTAATACCTCTGCTGGAGCATATCTATTTACTATTTGTTTTTCACATTCAATTTCCTTCAACTGATTCTCGTTTAATGCGGACCACACCATCTTTCCTAATAGGTTCATTATATTGTATACTAGCCATACATTCAGCTTCCTTAAAAGTCTTCATATCAGGATCTACTTTGAGACATTGTTCGAGACTTATTACAATAAGCAATGTCACGCCTCCCAAGTGCCCTCAAGTGGTCTAAACAGCTAGACGTTTCCTAAAACAGGGGCCGTTTCACAAAACAGGGGTCCGTTTTCCAAAACAGACGGCTGTTTCTCAACACAGGTAACCGTTTCCCACCAAGGTTACATGAGAGAACATAAGCGTTCTGATTCCTAAAAATAGATTGTTATCCAGCTACCACCCACCTCAATTCTAGGAAATCAAGAACAAAGGGGTCCATTGTTCAAAGTCTATGCAAGTGATTCATTGTTCTGGTCGAGTTATAAAAATAGATTGTTATCTAAATACCCTTCGATTCTAAGAAATCAAGAACAAAGGCGATCCATTATTTTAGCCAACGCTTCAAAGTCTATGTTTATAATTTTCAAGGGCACATGAGAGAACAAAGACGATCCATTATTCCGTTATTCTAAAAAATAGATTGTTCTCTAAATACATCTCAATTCTGGGAAATCAAGAAACGCTTCAAAGTCTATGCTTATAAGGCCACACCTCTGATAACAAAGGCGATTCATTGTTTTGGCTGAGTGATAGCTTCTGAAATTCTGAGAACACCGACGATGCATTGTTCAGACTGATTAGGTCATCTAACAAGTAAAATATTTTTTTTTAAAAAACTTATAATTTATTAACCACAATATTCATCTATATATACAGATAAAAGATCGATTTAAGTAAATATACATATTATGGCAAATTTGATGTACTTAACATTTTGTAATACCTTTGCTGGATCATATCTATTTTATTTATTATTTGTTTTTCACATTCAATTTCCTTCAACTGATTCTCGTTTAATGTGGTCCACGATACATCATCATCTTTCCTAATAGGTATTTTCATCGCTTCATTATAATGTTTACTGGCCATACATTCAGCTTTCCTTAACGCCTTCATATCAGGATCTGTGATCCTTTTACTTTGAGACATTGTCCGTGACTTATTACAAACCTACGTCTCTTAAACTTATATGCAAAAACACAAATTAAAATCTTTTAATTATACAGTTACGTAAATTTCAAAGTTAATTCCGAGAAATCTATTTTCAAGGTGATCCAACCTTACCCGACTATCAAATAGATTGTTAATGGTTACTATCAATTTTCCAGGTCCTACAAATCAACCTACAGGGGTATCCTGATATATGACCGGTAATGTATGCTTCCCAAGTTGGGTAAAGTTCTTTGAAGGTGTAACGAGAGATTTTGAAGGTCACCAAACAATTCTTAGAATTTAGTCGAGTCAGAGCCATCTGTCAATTCCTAGAAATCAATTTTCAAGGTATCATATTACAATTCAAACAGATTGTAAAGTAGATTCATGGCTAAATGGAGACAAGGTGTTCCTAATCAATGACTTTTAGGCCGTAGAAGTTATTACAATTCCTGCAGTGGTATCTATGCTAAAAAAATAGGTCAAGGTTAAATTGGTCTTATATTAGCTAAATGCTCTTCAAGTCAAATAGAAATTAGGTCATCAGCAGGGGAGGGGGGGTAGATGTAGAAGTGGTTAAGGTATTTAAGCAGTAATGTGCAAATAAAATTGATTCAATATGTGGATGTGCTACGCTGCTGAATCATGGACCAAAGCGGTAGATGCACGTACAGCGGTGGAACGTTTACTCCAACAATTGACGACATTGGCATTTGATGCTAATCATGAGGCAGTATATGGTTTAGGACGCTTTTATTCGGAAGAGGACTGTCATGCACTTGCAAAGAAATATGAAAACGGTGTAAAAATATGTGAAACGTATTTAAAGGGTCGATATTGTTTGACTTGCTTAATACAAAAGTTAAGTGCGGCACAACTAGAAGAGTTCACTCTAGATTTGAAGGAGTGGGAAGATGGGGATACCAGTGAAAAGGGGGAAGATGGGGAATATGAAGGATAGTAGTTACTAATTATATTTTCTCGATTAGAAAAAGATGTATAATTAAAAAATAAAACCTTAATTATTGTTGTTGTGTTCTTTTGCATGTGAAAAGGATGTATTCACGACTAGTCTGGATGCTTTAAAAGTCCCCATTGTGTGCACAGTATACTCTTGATTAGCAGCAATGACGAAAGTAGTAGTACGTAAGGTAGAAAGTACAGAAAAAGCAGTGTGGAGGAGCGAAAGAAGAGGTTGGAGACGTTAATAAAACAAGTAAATGAAATAAAACTCGATTTGGAGTGTTATATAGCGAAAACAAAAATGATGAAGCTGTGCATTAGCAATATGTAAAAATATTTTAGTAAAGCATGACATTTTGGGAAGGATGAGTTTAAATACATATTACCTCGGCGCTTTTACAAGTAAGAAGAAAAGACGCTGCTGTGTATTGTTATAAGTATCTCACAATTGTATTAGGTTTAAGTAACTGTATAATTAAAAAATAAAGACTTTAAGCGTTGTGAATATGTTGTTCTTTTAAGTAAACGTAGACAGAACTTTTTGTAGCACTAGTTTTCGGTATTCTTTTCTATAACCCATAATGGTTCCTTATTGGCTCTGTATATCTGGGCGCGGTTCGATAAACGCGAATTTTATCTGACCTTTACCGAAATCTCCCATAAGGAAATGGAACCCTGCCGTACGTTGGGCTTTAAATTGGCCTATATACAACGTATAAAAGAAGAAGAAAAGATCAATGACAGTAAAATGATCCTTAAATAAAAAGCAATTTACTGGTTTTAATGCAGATCGTTATTGTTTTTAATCATTAAATGGCATTTATGCATATGTGAACTAAAATTTCTTTTATCATAATGAAAAATACAATGACTTTCCTTTGTATAAGGGAGATTTAAATTGATTTTTTTTTTACAAGAACCTAAAAACTTAAATTTCAGTACTATTCCTAAATTGACTACCCTTGGACTTAAAAAAGTAAACAGTGACAGCTTGCAGTATAGAAATGGAGTTAATTTGATGTAATTTTTATATAAAAGGTTAAGAAAATCGATTTATAGTTTTAATGTTGCAGAATGCAAGACAAGGATACCTGATTGTATATATGAATAGTTTTTATTGTGTGTTAGGCGTTAGAATGGGTTTTCATTGTTTTAAAGGGGATACAATAGGCTTGCATGTAATTTTTAAAAAATGTACCTTAACAATTAAGCTTTTTAAAATGACTGCCCCCATTCGTATTTGGATAACAATGTATAGGTTTAAGATGTTGCTTAAATAACATTTGTAAACACGCTTTTAAATATATGTAAAAATCTACTTTAGTATACTTCATTGAATTAGATAATCTTCTTTAAAGCTTACGGAAAGGTTTTATATACATTAAAAGAGTAACCTTTTACTATGCATTCGCAACGTTTTGCTGTGGCTAGCATTACACATTTCCTCATGAACAATGTGATGCTTTCTTTTTCAATTCAGTGCAAGTTGTGCGTGATGACACTTGCTTCCAACCTAGTACTTTTTACAAATGTAGCAGATAAATAAAAGTTTTCAGGATATTTTTATTTCAATAATAAGTAAAATTGTATATATATTACATTATCGGTAAGGCACCAAAAGTATACCAGGACAGTAACTAAGACATAAATTGTCCTACCTGTATGATTAGTTGAATGATATATTAGCAATGAAAATATTCTTAAGCTTGAAAACAACTAAAATGCATACGACTGAAACAATCAAGAAACGCTTTTAGGTAGAGGGTAATCTATAAAAGTTAATATGACCACCGGTTAGGGGGATAGGAATTATATTATATATTTATTATTGTTATTAATTATATGAATTCGGAATGATACAACTGAACATGACCAGATGTTTAGGTTTTGACCTAGTTCAGTTTAGCCTGTGTTGAGAAACAGCCGTCGGTTTTGGGAAACGGTTATCTGTATTTGGAGAAACACCCTGGATGACTATTGTATGAGCCCACGCTTTTTATTACAATTTAGTCAATAACCATGATATTAGCCTATCATTCTTCATGTTTCCATGACTCGTTTAGAATTGGTCCTGCAGGTTTCGACTACATTTCGATCGGATGCTGTCGGGTAAGATCGGCCTGTAGGACATATGGTCTTGAAAATTTCTTGGAGACCACACTCATTTTTTCCTATTCCGAAGATTCTAGTTAAATTATGTTTACATATGGCTGGGGACCGCTATTTGTTGTTTTTCCGACTGCATCCAGACTAGTCGTGAATACATCCTTTTCACATGCAAAAGAACACAACAACAATAATTAAGGTTTTATTTTTTAATTATACATCTTTTTCTAATCGAGAAAATATAATTAGTAACTACTATCCTTCATATTCCCCATCTTCCCCCTTTTCACTGGTATCCCCATCTTCCCACTCCTTCAAATCTAGAGTGAACTCTTCTAGTTGTGCCGCACTTAACTTTTGTATTAAGCAAGTCAAACAATATCGACCCTTTAAATACGTTTCACATATTTTTACACCGTTTTCATATTTCTTTGCAAGTGCATGACAGTCCTCTTCCGAATAAAAGCGTCCTAAACCATATACTGCCTCATGATTAGCATCAGATGCCAATGTCGTCAATTGTTGGAGTAAACGTTCCACCGCTGTACGTGCATCTACCGCTTTGGTCCATGATTCAGCAGCGTAGCACATCCACATATTGAATCAATTTTATTTGCACATTACTGCTTAATACCTTAACCACTTTACATCTACCCCCCCTGCTGATGACCTAATTTCTATTTGACTTGAAGAGCATTTAGCTAATATAAGACCAATTTAACCTTGACCTATTTTTAGCATAGATACCACTGCAGGAATTGTAATAACTTCTACGGCCTAAAAGTCATTGATTAGGAACACCTTGTCTCCATTTAGCCATGAATCTACTTTACAATCTGTTTGAATTGTAATATGATACCTTGAAAATTGATTTCTAGGAATTGACAGATGGCTCTGACTCGACTAAATTCTAAGAATTGTTTGGTGACCTTCAAAATCTCGTTACACCTTCAAAGAACTTTACCCAACTTGGAAGCATACATTACCGGTCATATATCAGGATACCCTGTAGGTTGATTTGTAGGACCTGGAAAATTGATAGTAACCATTAACAATCTATTTGATAGTCGGGTAAGGTTGGATCACCTTGAAAATAGATTTCTCGGAATTAACTTTGAAATTTACGTAACTGTATAATTAAAAGATTTTAATTTGTGTTTTTGCATATAAGTTTAAGAGACGTAGGTTTGTAATAAGTCACGGACAATGTCTCAAAGTAAAAGGATCACAGATCCTGATATGAAGGCGTTAAGGAAAGCTGAATGTATGGCCAGTAAACATTATAATGAAGCGATGAAAATACCTATTAGGAAAGATGATGATGTATCGTGGACCACATTAAACGAGAATCAGTTGAAGGAAATTGAATGTGAAAAACAAATAATAAATAAAATAGATATGATCCAGCAAAGGTATTACAAAATGTTAAGTACATCAAATTTGCCATAATATGTATATTTACTTAAATCGATCTTTTATCTGTATATATATAGATGAATATTGTGGTTAATAAATTATAAGTTTTATAAAAAAAATTTTACTTGTTAGATGACCTAATCAGTCTGAACAATGCATCGTCGGTGTTCTCAGAATTTCAGAAGCTATCACTCAGCCAAAACAATGAATCGCCTTTGTTATCAGAGGTGTGGCCTTATAAGCATAGACTTTGAAGCGTTTCTTGATTTCCCAGAATTGAGATGTATTTAGAGAACAATCTATTTTTTAGAATAACGGAATAATGGATCGTCTTTGTTCTCTCATGTGCCCTTGAAAATTATAAACATAGACTTTGAAGCGTTGGCTAAAATAATGGATCGCCTTTGTTCTTGATTTCTTAGAATCGAAGGGTATTTAGATAACAATCTATTTTTATAACTCGACCAGAACAATGAATCACTTGCATAGACTTTGAACAATGGACCCCCCCTTTGTTCTTGATTTCCTAGAATTGAGGTGGGGTGGTAGCTGGATAACAATCTATTTTTAGGAATCAGAACGCTTATGTTCTCTCATGTAACCTTGGTGGGAAACGGTTACCTGTGTTGAGAAACAGCCGTCTGTTTTGGAAAACGGACCCCCTGTTTTGTGAAACGGGCCCCCTGTTTTAGGAAACGTCTAGCTGTTTAGACCACTTGAGGGCACTTGGGAGGCGTGACATTGCTTATTGTAATAAGTCTCGAACAATGTCTCAAAGTAGATCCTGATATGAAGACTTTTAAGGGAAGCTGAATGTATGGCTAGTATACAATATAATGAACCTATTAGGAAAGATGGTGTGGTCCGCATTAAACGAGAATCAGTTGAAGGAAATTGAATGTGAAAAACAAATAGTAAATAGATATGCTCCAGCAGAGGTATTACAAAAGTGACTATATCCCATAATACTTAAATCGATTTTTTATCTGTATATTGTGGTAGTCTTATAAAAAATATTTTACTTGTTAGATGACCTAATCAGTCTGAACAATGCATCGTCTTTGTTCTCGGAATTTTAGAAGCTACGACAGAGCCAAAACAATGAATCGTCTTTGTTCTTTTACCTTGCAAATTGTAAGCATAGACTTTGAACAATGGGCCCCCTTTATTCTTGATTTCCTAGAATTTCAGAAGCTATGACAACCAAAACAATAGATCATCTTTGTTCTCTCATGTGGCCTTGTAAACATAGACTTTGAAGCGTTGACAATGCATCGTCTTTGTTATTGATTTCCTAGAATTGAGATAACAATTTATTTTTCATAACTCGACCAAAAGAATGAATCGCTTTTGTTCTTTTACCTTGAAAATTGTAAGAATAGACCTTGAACCGTTGAACAATACATCGTCTTTGTTCTTGATTTCCTAGAATTTCAGAAGCTATGACTCAGCCAAAACAATAGATCGTCTTTGCTCTTACACCTTGAAAATTGTAAGCATAGACTTTGAACAATGAGCCTCATTCTTGATTTCCTGGAATTGAGATGTGGAATCTATTTTCGACCTGAACGATAGACCGCCTTTTTCGGGGAAACGGTTGCGAAACAGCTACCTGTTTTGGGAAACGGACCCCCTGTTTTAGGAAACGGCTACCTGTTTTTAGGAAACGGCTACCTGTTTTTAGGAAACGGCTACCTGTTTAGGGGAACGGCCACCTGTTTAGAGCACTTGAGGGGGCGTGGCTTTGAAACATGCACCTCAGGGCTCTTGATTTCCTAGAATTGAGATGAATGGATCGTCTTTGTTATCAGAGGTGTGACCTTCTAAGCATAAACTTTAAATCATTGATAATGGATTGCCTTTGTTCCTGAAAGAGATGTCTTTAGATAACAATCTATTTCTAACTGAACAATGAATCGTCTTTGTTCATTTACCTTGAAAATTATAAGCATAGACTTTGAACAATACATTATTCATGATTTCTCAGAATTGGGATAACAATTTATTTTTATAACTCGACCAGAAGAATGAATCGCTTTTGTTCTTTTACCTTGAAAATTGTAAGCATAGACTTTGAACAATGCATCGCCTTTGTTATTGATTTCCTAGAATTGAGATAACAATCTATTTTTATAATAACGGAACAATAGATAGTCTTTGTTCTTTCATGTGGCCTTGAAAGCATAGCCTTTGAACAATGCATCGTCTTTGTTTAAAGACTTTAAACAATGGGCCCCCTTTGTTTCTCAGAATAGGGCGTGGCCTCGAAACATGCATAGACTTGCCTGAGACCGAGGGCAATGACCTTCAGGAATAGATGTAATTGAATAACGGTACAATAGATAGTCTTTGTTCTTTCACGTGGCCTTGAAAGCATAGACTTTGAACAATGCATCGTCTTTATTATTGATTTCCTAGAATTTCAGAATGACTCAGCCAAAATAATAGATCGTCTTTGTTCTCTCATGTGACCTTGAAAGCATAGACTTTAAACAATGGGCCCCCTTTGTTTCTCAGAATAGGGCGTGGCCTAGAAACATGAAGCGGGGGACCTCGAAGAGGCTTACCAACCACATAACCTTGAAGAGAGTTACACACCTGTCTTCAGCTACCCCTTGAAATAGGCAATGTTACCAACCTTGAAATCTAGTAACTTTTCTGGTGACTTTTTCCTAGATCTGGTGACAAATCTAGTGACAAAAGTGAGCCAGAACCGCTATAGCTATACTACTATCATCCAATCATTTTTGTTACGTTAGTATCACAAACTGCATTTTAGTTATTAAATCATATTTAATAACACCATTATTTAATTGACTACGAATCACATCAGCGAGTCATCGCACGCGAACGGCAGTGTCGCGATAATAAATCGAGCAACACAATTGCGAAATTAAACCACACACGGTGGAAATATTATAATTTCTTTTCAAATGCATATTCTAAAAAACATAATTATAATAATTTTAAATGCAGTACTAAAAATACAGTTGATCCATTATGCCGTTTCGATGTTAGTATTTCTTTAGTGTTTAATAAAATTAATAAACTACAAATATCAACTGGTTTCGGGCGACCAGAAGAGATTCATTCTGTATTCTTAGATACCTTATTGTTCAAAATGTCTTTAAGTACTAGTTCTATTCCAGAAACCTGGACAAAAGGCGTATTACTCCAATCTTTAAAAGAGATAGTCGACATGCGGTAACAAATTAAAGAAGTATATCAGTACAATCATGCATCCCAAAGCTATTTGACTGTATCGTTTCAGAACAACTAAAATCTAATAACTGGATCTAAAGTAATAGAAGTAACGTCTGTTGTTCCTCACGAGTCTCATTTAAGACCCATTCTGTTTACATTTATCAAGGACCTTCCTGATATTTTTAAACACTATACCTGATTATTATACACTGATAATGTCTACGGTAAGTAATCAATGTAAGTGCTGCAGGACGATTTGCATAACTTAGAACATATTTCACGAAATTGTAGATCTAATCATTTTAGAGATACAGGGTGTTACAAAAGTTACAAAAAATTGTCTCCAAAACGAAAAAAGGTATTTTTCTTATTCTTGGTATAATAAATAGGAATATAGAGTACATTGGTTTTAGCTTCTTAATACGTTTTTATTATGTACAGTGGCGTATAATGCAAGGGGCTGTGGAACCTTTTAATCCCTAATTTCTACGCCAATGGAGTAAATTGTATTTTTTTATTAAAATACGAAACCTTGATATTTTTCAGGTCAAAAAGGTATACTTTGCACTTTTAGGTATTTATTACCATCTGCTTAGGCAGGTTATTAACTTTGACACCCTGTACCTCGAAAACCAAGCACTATTGGACTTCATTTATATGAAGGTTTTGTATTAAAATGATTAGATCTATCATTTCCTGAAGTTACGTGTATTCCTTCCGAAACACTGATTTTCACGTTTTGACGCTTCCCAAATACTACAGAATAATAATAACCTGCCTAATCAATTGGTAATAAATATCTAAAAATGCATATATCTTAGAAACTGTTAAAGTTATCGAATTAGACAAATTATTCCTTTTTTATCTGAAAAACATCAAGGTTTCGTAATTTAATAAAAAAATTCGATTCACTCCATTGGCGTATAACTTACGGATGAGAAGTTTGCACTGCCCCTTGCGTTCTACGCCACTGTACATAATAAAAACGTACTAATAAGCTGAAACCAATGTACTTTATATCCCTATTTATTATACCAAGACTAAGAAAATACGTTTTTTCGTTTGCGAGATATTTCAAAAATCAACTTTTTTTTGTAACTTTGAGACCCTATATCTAGAAAGCGAAGCACTATTGGACTGTTTATATGGAAGTTTTGTGTTAAAATGATTAGATCTATCATTTCCTGAAATACGGGGGGTGCCTCACGAATCACCCTGTAAAATGTTAAATTTTAAAAACTAATGAGTTCATGCTGCTGCACGTGTCTTTCTCTTTACACCTACATTTCTGTCCTGACGACGATGCGAATGTGGGCATAAATTTGTGTTCACCTTTAGTAAGACTTTTTTATTATATTTGCAGATAACGTTTTCGGAATATTAATATGGCGTATTTTGTTCATTGGTCCAGTTAAATATTCTTTTGTATGCAAAATCATACATTTTGATTTTGTGGGTATCAAAGTTATAATTGTATAACTAGTAATTTCTATCAATTTTGGGAAACTGCTTTGTATTTCTATTTTCGACATAATGAGAGATTTTCACTTAAAATACAAAATAACAGTACAAAACTGTATAGCTTTCAGACACATAAGCGAAACCGGTGGCGCTGGCGTGGTATATATGCGTACTAACATCGTTATACTAGTATAAAAATATTCAACATTGTTGTACTGCAATGCCCTTCGTCCATCGGTGCAATGCGACTCCCAAAAAATGTCACACGGTCGTTGTACGGGAGTCGCTTCAAGGTCGAACCTTTGTTAACTGCCAAGTTTCATCCAACTGTGCAACGTAACCTTTGATGAACTGGCGCATGACCAAGCCACAGACGACTGGATTGTTAGTTACGTACTAGTTTCTCATGCGACTCGAGTTAGGCGCTTCTATTTTTAATAATTTTCACATTTTATATTATGTTAGTTCGAGATCACGTGTTCTGTTTAAGACTGGCAGATGTAGTGTAAAGGAATCTATGTTTATATGACTAAAGTTTGCCAGAGTACTCAAACAAGATAGCTCAGGAGGTCATAAGAAGCTGTAGCCAAAGAAATTGATGCGAGTGGTAAGTACGTTACGTTGTTATATTTCATACATTACGGCATAAGACCGATATTACACTATCAAAGATCTTTGACAAACATCTTTTACACAGATTTTATTAAAAATAATGGCCTGTGGTTACTTGTTATAACATAGGCATTTAAAACGAGTATTTTATGAAATATGTGCCAAATCTTGCATAAAATATGTTTGTCAAATATGTTTGATAGTGCAATGTCGACCTAAACTGAACTCTATTTGGCCTTCAACACATGCTTCGGTAGGCGGGGGAGAATTATCACCGTTGTATACAAATGTGAAATACTCGCAGAAATAAGGAGGTAAAGAAAGAAACATTTGGTGTCAGAAGATACCACTACTACTGTTGTGGGTTTGTTGTGTCATCACTCATTTATTGAATACGCTTTTCTTTCTCTCTTTCTGATGAAGTTGTAAAGCACGCATACAGCCATCAAGATTTTGGTCTTCTACAACTCATAAAATTCAGCAAAAGTGTCAAAAGCACATTCCACATTTTTCTGACTCCGGCTCAATCTGTAGTTGAAAATAGCGTGGTGTCGTCTTTTAGGATATGGTTACATAAGAAATGTTTCATTAGCAACAAAATAAAATGAAAACCGTGATCCTGCATTATCATCAGGTAATTCACGAGGTTGGACTAAATTAAGATGTTCTTTTCATAAAGATTGATTCGATTCATCCTAAAAGCCTTGAAAATTCCACATTTGCTGTTTCTTCCCAGGGTACCCTGTTTCGATTCCAATGAGATTCCAATCTGTATCGCCTGTAGGTCTTAGTGCAAATGAATGGAATGAGTAATAATTAAAATTTGTCGAACCACTTTTAGGCAGTTTGTTAATACGGATGTGTTTTTCATCGATGGCACTAATTCAGTTGAGTAGGTCCCAAATATCTTCAAAACGTTTTACTATTTGTTTCCATCGGGTTTTATTTGGAACTGCCATATACTGATTGTGCAACACTGTCAAAATAACTTCACTACCTATATTTCAAATGTCTCATTTAAATAAACACTTGGTTTCAGCCATTTTAGAATGCGTTCGTATTTTTTTAAGTTAGCATCTATATGTCTGTCAACCTCTATTTGACATGAAGTTTGAAACGTCCATCTGACATAGATCATTGGTTTGTCCATTTTCGTCATGAATGTATTAAAAATGAGGTTGCACGATTATCCTAAAAAATATTATTTAAATCATTTTATTTCTTTAATTCCCACACCACATATTTTTATTATATTATTAACTACGAAACCAATTCTAATGATTTGAAAAATGAATTACATAATGACAAGTATTATAGCAACTAAGTCAACTAATGAATATAAAAGATGTCAAATTTACATACGTCCGAAACAATAGGGTAATGGTTCAGTTATTTTTACTATCAACCGCCATTGCCCTTTAAAAGAGTAGTTACAGATTGTAGGTGGTCCCTTCTGAACGCTGCAGTAAACGCATTAACTGTTAAGTAAGACTTTCGATAAACCGTGTGCTTTTATAACTGTTCACGATTGGTGCACAAATTTTTCTAATATAGGTGTATGGAATGCAAAAAGAAGTAGGAACAGTAAAAAATTATTTTAGGTAAGAGAAAGTCAACGACATAATGTTTTCAAAATTAACACAATGCAAATGATTTCCTTACGTAAACAACACATCTTATGGTATTAAATAATTTTTTCCATCCAGTTCACTTAAATTCTCAAGGTCGTGCCAACCAATCTTTTCTTTGCTCGACTGGTATTCCTAATTCCCCTATTGTTTTATATCAAAATTAATTTTATATTAAATTAAGATAAACAAATGCCGCATGTACTTAGGTATTAGGTATTGAGGAATTATAATTAATATGCAATTACAGCTTAAGTTACCAGACGTAATTAACATTATTTACAATAGTACACTCATAAATAAGCCTGAAGGGATGGAGTAGATACTCATGTGCTTAATGACGCACTTAATTAGGTCAGCACTAAAATAAATCCAAATTTCCCGACATACCTAAAAACGTTAACTATTATATTAAATAATTTATTTAAAAAATGTAAGAAACTTCTATGTAAATTTTTATTCAGTATTTCTGATATTGAAAATATATTTTACAAATTTCCCTTGTAAATAAAAATAATTATAAAGCTATATTACAAAATGAACATGTAAAAAAGAAAAATACGTTCCCATCAACTTTTCAAAGTGATATGATTTTATTTTTGATAAACTTTAACTACTCATTTAAAAAACTTATTCTAGAATTACGCAATTATCGATGTTTACCTTCCAACCTATATATGTACATGTAGGTATATAAGTTTGGCAACGTTTCGCCAATATCGGTGATGAAGGCGTGTGTGTGCGTATGTACGTGTGTGTGTGTGTGTGTGTGTGTGTGGGTGGGTTGGTTGGTTGCGTGGGGACGTGTGTGAGTGGATGTATGTCAGTATCCACGATAGATCCAGAACAATAACACTGACGTATTTCAAATTTTTTGTTTAAGCATGTTTTCATAACTCCTGGAGCTGATTAGATTTTAGGAGAAATGAAAATAAACAACATTGTAAATACAATAGCAGTAATCTGTCAGATGGACGTTTAAAACTACATGTAAGTTAGACATTAATAGACATAGACTCCACCCGATTCTACAAAATACAGTATTTTAATCATATCTAATTAATTTTTTTTCTTAGTTTGATTTTAATCAATTATAAGGAATATTTAGAAAATATGTCTACCCATTTTCTTACAAAATTAATAATAATAATTCATATATTGATTGACTGATTCAAATAAATGATTATTACGTTTAAGGAATATGTGTTGGTATTTTTGTATAATAGAAATAAATATATAGCTGTTTCAGAAATACTTGCCAAAAAACAAAAACCTTTCCTAATAAACCCCCTTACCGAGAACCTTCTTCTCCCAATATATGATCAGAATCAGAAGAAGCAGACAAATACGAAATTTAAAGCACGTTAGTGTTGCCGGTCTGAAGTTATCGTGGAGACTAACATACAATCACACAGGCACACACGCATGCAAGCACGGACGCACGCATGCAAGCTCACAGGCACGCACGCAGGCATGTACACGCGCACACACACACACACACACACACACACACACACACACAACACACACACAAAACACAACATAAACACACAAAACAACACATTACAACACAAAACAACAAACAAAACAAAAACACACACACACACAAACACACACACACACACACACACACACACACAACACACACACACACACACACACAAAAACACACACACACACACACACACACACACACACACACACACACACACACACACACACACACAACACACACACACACACACACACACACACACACACACACACACACAACACACACACACACACACACAAAACACACACACACACACACAACACACACACACACACACACACACACACAACACACACACACACACACACAAAACACACACAACACCAACAAACAACACCAACACCAACACCAACACAACACCAACACCAACACCAAACAACACCAAACCAAACAACAACACAACACACAACACACAACACACAACACACAACACAACACACAACACACAACACACAAACACAACACACACAACACACAACACACAACACACACACACAACACACACACACACACACACACACACAACACACAACACACAACACACAACACAAACAACACAACACACACACACACACAAAACACACAACACACACAACAAACAACACAACACAAACACACAAACACACAACACACAACACACAACACAAACAAACACAACAAACAAACAAACACACAACACACAACACAACACACAAACACAACACACAACACACAACACACAACAAACACACACACACAACAACACACAACACACAACACACAACACAACACACAACACACAACACACACACACACACAACACACAACACAACACACACACACACACACACAACACACACACAACACACAACACACACACACACACACACACACACACACAACACAGACACACAACACACACAACACACAACACACGACACACACAACATACACAACACACAACACACCGACACGACACAGACACACACACACAACACAGACATGGGAACTGCATACACACAGACCATTTTTTTTTTTTTTTTTTTTTTTTTTTTTTTTTTTTTTTTTTTTTTTTTTTTTTTTTTTTTTTTTTTTTTTTTTTTTTTTTTTTTTTTTTTTTTTTTTTTTTTTTTTGTTTTTTTTTTTTAAAAAAAAAAAGTTAATTTGGGGCCCCTTCAATAATATCAAATTTTATGAAGAATAAAAGGATTAAAAGGAAAAATAATTTGGGTTTTAAAAATTTAAAAATTTAAAATTTTAATTAAATTTATATAATTTAAAAAAAATAATTTTTTAAAAAAAAGGATTTTTAAAAAAATTTTAAATTTTCTTTATTTAAAATATTTAAATTTTTAAAATGAATGAAAAAACGGGTAAAGGGCAAAATTTTATAATTTAAAAGTTTTTTTTCTTTATTCATAAATTTTGTTTTAAATTTTGAAAATTTTTTAAATTTTTGTTTTATTAAATGAATTTAAATTTTTTAAAATTTTTGGAATTTAAAAATAAATTCTTTTTTCCTAAATTTTTTCCATAAAAAAACCCCCAGGGTTTTTAAAATTTTAAAATTTTAAAAAATTAAATATTTGAATTAAATTAAAATTTTTAATAAATAAAAAAATAAAAACTATATTTTAAATTCAAAATTTGAAAATTAAACCCATATTTATTTAATAAACCTTTCCTAAAGTAAATTTTAAGGTTTAATTTAAAATTTAATTATTTAAAATTAATTTAAAAATAATCCTAAATTATGACAAAAAATACATGAAAACACAACACATCCATTGTACTCCACCGCAATTTACATACATGATAAAATATTTACATTTAATTAGAAAATGTCCGTTTGTTTAATATATATATAATATATATAAAATATAAAATATAAAAAAATATAATAATATATATATAGCATGGCACCACTTTCGGTTTTTAAAAATGGACAAAAAAGTACAAACGGCCCCAATCATTAAAAAGAATATTTTCTAGATTTCCAGTTAGTACCACAAAACATCTTCTCATTCAAGACCAAACACCTACTGTTTAAAAAAACCTAATTAGGTAACACATAAAAGGTAAACAATTGACTTTAATTCCAATTTGCTAATACACATCCAACCCTCTAGACCTTTTAAAATTTTTTGGGGCTTAACCTGGGAACCCTTTAAAATTTTTAAAAACCAATGAAATTTCCTTTTAAGACAACACACACACACACACACACACACACACACACACACACACACACACACACACACACACACACACACAACACACAAACACACACACAACACACACAACACAACAACACAACACAAACACAAACACACAACACACAACACACAACAACAACACACAACACACAACACACACACACACACACACACACACACACACAACACACAACACACAACACACAACACACAACACACAACACAACACACAACACACAACACAGACAACACAAACACAAGCACAAGACAAAGACACACAGACACAAACAGACACACAAACACAAGACACAGACACACACAACAGACACACAGACATACCATAAAATACAAAAGCACAAAACAAACAAAAACAACACAGACAAAAAAAGAAGCACAGACAGACACATCAAAACTAGACACAAATACAAACACAGACAAGACAAAGAACACCACAAACATAAACACATAACAAGACAAGACAACAGACACACAGACACAAGACAAAACACAAACATACATGACAAAGACACAGACAACAAGACAATAGACACAAGACACATAGACACATAACAAGACACACAAACATAGACACACAGACACAAGACACAGACACACAGACACAACCACAATAAACAGACAAGCACAAACACAGACACAAGCAAACACAACAACAGACACAGAACACACAGACACAACACACAACACACAAACACACACACACAACAAAACACACACACACAACACACAACACACACACACACACACAACAAACACAACACACAACAAACAACAACACAAAACACACAATAAACACATCAACACACACAACACACAGAACACAGACATACACATGACACATAGACACACAAATAAACAAGACACTCACACAACACAAACAAGATACACAGACATATAGACAACAGACAAATACATAGACACACAAACACATACACACATAACACAGAACAAGACAATAACACATAACACACAACAAAATACACTAAACACACAGAACACAACTACACACAGACACATAAAAAAACATATACACACACCACAAACACAAAACACAACAAACAACACACACATAATAATACACACACACACACACACACACACACACACACACACAACACACACAACACACATACACAATACAAAACACACAACAAACACACACACACACACACACACACACACACACACAACACACAAACACACACACAACACACACACACAAACAACACAACACACAAACAACAACACACACACACAACACACAACAACACACACACACAACACAAAACACACACACACACACACACACACACAAACAACACACAGACACACCACAGACACACACAACACACACACAAAGACACACAGACACACAACACAAGACAAAGACAACAAACACAGACACCAGACACAAGACACCAAGACACACAGAAAACAGACAAAAGACACACAGACACACAGACAAAGACAACAGACACACAACACAAGACAAGACACACAAGACACAAGACAACAGACACAAGACAAACAGACCAAACAGACACAAAACACAAACACACACACAAGACACAAACAAACAAACACACACACACACAACACACACAACACAAACACACACACAAACACACACACACACAACACACACACACACACACACACACACACACACACACACACACACACACACACACACACACACACACACACACACACACACACACACACACACACACACACAACAACCAAACCAAAACCAAAAAAAAACAAAAAAAAAACACACAAAAACAAAGAAAAAAAAGGAAAAGACACAAGACAAAAGACACAAACACAAGACACACAGCACAAGACAACACAACACACAACACACACAGCACCAGCACCAGCACGCAACAGCACGCACAACACACAACACAACCACCACAACACACAACACACAACACACAACACAACACACAACACACAACACACAACACACAACACACAACACACAACACACAACACACAACACACAACACACAACACACAACACACACAACACACAGACACACACAACACAACACACAGACACACAGACACAAGACACACAACACACAGAACAACCACAACAAACACACAGACACACAACACAAACACACAACACAAACACACAGACACACAGAACAACACACAGACACACAAGACAAACACAGACACACAGAACACAGACACACAACAACAGACACACAACAACAACACACAACACACAGACACACAACACACAGACACACAACACAAACACACAGACACACAAGACACAACACAAACAACAAAACAACACACAGACACACAAGACACACAAAGACACACAACACACAACACAACACACAACACACAACACACAGACACACAGCACAAGACACACAAAACACAAACACAACCACAACAACAACACACAGACACACAGACACACACAACACACACAACACAAACAAACAAACACAACACAAGACAACAGACACAAGACACACAGACACACAGACACACAAGACACACAAAGACACACAGACACACACAGACACAAGAACACAGACACACACAGACACACAAAAACACAACACAACACACAACACAACACACAGACACACAAACACACAACACACAACACACAAACAACAACACACAACAAACACAACACACAACACAACAACACACAACACACAAACACACAACACAAACAAAGACACACAGACACACACAACACAAACACAAACACACAACACACAACACACAACACACAACACAAACACAAACACACAAACACACAACACACAACACAAACACACAACACACAACACACAAAACACACAACACACAACACACAACACACAACACACACACACACACACACACACACACACACACACACACACACACACACACACACACACACACACACACACACACACACACACACACACACACACACACACACTTGGGTAGATTATGCATCTGTTTATCAATAATTAAATTTTGCATATATCGATGTTTTCTCCTTAGTATGTATTATTAATACCCGTGTAAATATTTTTATCGTCTATAATGGGTATTTAGTCAAATCAATTTTGTTTTATGCGCAACGCGATCTTAGATTTTTTCCGTTCCGTCTATCTTGCGGCTTGCAAGTATCTCGACTTCCTGGATAAGGTATGCAATTGTTTTAATTACATTTTGTTAATTTATTATTTTAATAGGAGAACTCTCCTTGTATTAAGAAAAACCCTACCTTAAGTTCACAAATTTCGTATTCTTTGTAATTGATGATATGTGTTTTATTTCATGAAGAAAACGTGGTCGAATGACGTCACGAGGTAAAATGCCGTGCATATAGTACTTTGAACGGTCCAATTTGTTATTTATTTTCATGTCATTAACTGTGGAAAGAGACAATGTTACGCCGGCTTTTAGTTTCGCAATCTGTATGTCTGCTTTAGTAGCCACACCTGTGCCGGTTGCCCTGTTCGAACATGCTCTTACCTTTACCTTATTGAGATTGGCTCATCTTACCTGGTGTTTAACGTATGGTTAGGAAATACAGAATGAAAGAACCGCAATTCATTTCAATATAATGCATTAACTTTATTTTGAGTGTAAAGCAAGTGAGAACCTATCCCTTTTAGTGCAAATTACGTTTTTATTAAGTGGACAAATTAGATGAATTTATTTACGAACGTTAAAGTCTAATATTGTTTTGGAAGTTTTAAAACTGTTGTAATGAAAAGAAAATAAAAAAAACGTCAGTTAATACTTTATAAGATGAAAATATTTAAGTGCATAACCTTACATCCGTAGTATTTATTGGCATAGGTCAAACTGAACTTTGTTATTACATTGAAATTATACAATTTCAATCATCCTTCATTTTAAAATAATTCTATGTAAATATAGGTTCTATGATATGTATAGTTTATGTGTCAATTGAGAATTAGTTTACTATCCTAACGCTGTGCAAAAAGTTAAGTACTAGTTTATTTGCGTTTATACTGAAATTAGTCAGCAGATATTATCTTCTTTCAATATACAGCAAGTTTCGTAAGTAATGTACCTTGCTGAGCTAGAGGGTAGTGCAAATTTACCTTTTTTTATTAAAGCAACAATTTATCTTTGTTGAAGTTGGCTTCTGAGAGGAAGTAGTAATTATATTATTTTAAATCTTTTTTATTTGTTATAATGATAAATATATTTTATTGGCAAAGTTTACGCATAAAACACCAGTTTACTTAACTCTATCGTTGACTCACCCATACATATAAAGTAGCTTTCACTATTATTCCTAATAAAGACTCATTTTGAATGGGATAATCGAGTAAGCATTTAGCATATATAAACTTTTCAGAACCTGTAACCATTACAATATTTGCTATGCTAATATAACAAAGAAAGGTATGTCTCCCAATTAAAAGTGGGATTGTTGCGTAAAATAGAATTATATATATATATATATATATATATATATATATATATATATATATATATATATAAATATATATATACGGTATTCGCCAAAACGAACGGTACCGAAATATGAAGGGTATGGAATGATTTTGGTGTCTGTTTGTTATGTTTGGCTTGTTTGTCATTAACTGTCATAATAATATTACGCACGTGTTAAATCGTGGTGGAAATGATTCTGACAACTGAGGAAAAGGTAGTAGAATATTATTTCCATTCGGAAGTGGACGGGCAATGGCCCAAGTTTGAAACAAGTTTTGAAACATATTGGGAGCAATTTTATAAAGCTGCACACAGTAAAAGTGTAATGTTAGCAATTGTTGAGAAATTTCGACTGGTAATGTTTGTGTCAGCGCAAGGGTTGTTCAGGTCATTTATACCAACGACAATGGAGAACGTGTCCTTGACCAGGTTTTGCTGTCTCCGCAAAGAAGTCTTCGACGAACTGCGTATAAATTAAACATCAGTGAAGCGTCTACACGTAGAATGGTCAAAGACATTGGTGGTTATTCATATCGTATTCAAACTGGACAGCGACTAAACGCTGTGGACAAACGTTCAAGAAAAGTTGATTGTGGATGCGTGTTGAGACTAGTATACGAAAATACCGATTTGTTAAAAAATGTATGGTTTTCAGACGAAAGGCATGTTTACCTGAATGGCTGTATCAATAGACCAACAACTCGATTGCTTGGATTTGAACGCGCTGACTTCATTGCAGAAAAGCCACTTCAGAGTGCTCGAGTTACGATTTGGTGTGTTATATCGGGGCACGTTATAATAGGTCCTTATTTTGTTAAGGGTGGGAATCAACACACAGTTACTGTTAATCAAGAGCGTTACAGGCACATCACCATACCTTTTGTGAGAGATTTAGGATTTAACAGGCAATGGTTTCAACAGGATGACGCTACAAGCCATACAGCTAGACCGCGAGCGTATTGGAAACAGAATAATTTCTCGGACTTTCACGGATTACCCTTCGCATTCACCTGACCTTACGCCTCCTGATGCATACATTTGGTGTACGAAAGAGTCAGTATTCCGCTCTGATGATGCACCAATAGATATTGCAGAACTACGGCAAACAATCATAACTATTTATGAATATGTTCAAAGATCTGCAAAAGCTATGAAGCTTGTTTACGCCGTCATGCTGCACATATTGAACATGTAAATTACAAAAATAATAAAGTTATTGTTTTCGGTACTGTTTATTTTGGCGAATACTGTATTTGACAAATCTCTAATATAAGTTCAGGTTCGGATATTATTTAAGCGATACAAATTATTGACAAAGGCCCATTTCATTGGTAAGTTTACAAATCTCAATTGCAGGTCTGTGGGTATTAGTGCAACTATATTTTCGATTTCTTATTTTAAATTGTTCATGATTTCTTCATACCGATCACTGGCTGTAGAACTCAACCATAATATTTGAAATCGTAATTCACTGATAAGTACCAGACATTAAACCACTAAAGTTAATATTTTACAATACAGGGTGTTTTAATGAACGAATATTGAAGTGGATGAATCTAAAAAATAATTATAGTTTAATAAAGTACGGTCCTAAACTGTACCGTTACGGAAATACGGATTGTCAAATTTAAAATATGAAAAATTAATTGATATCTTCTAAACCGCTAAACATTTTCCAGTGAAATTTAGTAGAAGCTAGAGTGCATGAAAGTGGATATTTTTCGATACGAATTTAATTTCCAGCTTCTGCAGTGGCGTGCGCACGGGCACTCACTTGGATATTTTTGAAGAAATAAAATTATAC
>JARFJB010001820.1:0-87500 GCA_036346205.1 Vesta saturnalis | reverse complement strand
TACCAGCTTGCACTTATTGATTTTTTTAGCAATGATATGATTTTAAATGGTTTAGTACTGTATTAGATACTTGCAAATATCTTAATTGATGGCAATTAGTTTAAAATAACAAAGAAATTTACTAAAAATGATTTTGGAAATAGATCAATGTCGAGCCAAATTGAAGATTTCGCCTCTGATATAGGTCAAAAGAAACAATTTCGTAGATATAGTGCAAAGCGAACTTGTTTTCGTATTAATAAACTTGGATATAACGACTTGTTAACGTGCAATTGCAATGCAATATTTTTGAGGATTTAATTATTAATTAACTTATTGGAAACATTTAACATGCTTACTTTTATTGCAATTTTATAAAATAATATAAATTAGGTAGAAAGGCAAACAGTACTGTTATCAAAATTTTTATTAAAGTAGCAAAATGTAGTGTTATAATTCGGAATAAAATACTTTTAAAACTAAACAAAACAATTTTATATCTTTAAATCTGAGAAACTTAACCATTTTTTATTATTGAATTTTCTTTGAGTTTCATCGTGGCAACTCTTGCTTCATCTTCGGTTTTGGCATAGATTTCTGTTTTGAATCTCGTTTGGACTTTGTTTTTTTTTACATCTTCTGAACTACAAGATAAGGTTCTAACTTTACCCGTTCCCGCTGTACTAGAGAGTTCTACATCTTGATCTTCCGTATCTTGGATGTTTCGTAGTAGATGCTTAAAATACTCTAAATCAACACCCATTATATTTAAGCATTAATATCAGATGATCTTTTTATCCTTGCGTAAACTTACGTTGAATTCTGCTAGGCGTAATGTATTGTCGGCTTTGTTTTGGTCCATCTTGTTTGTTTTGTATTTGCAGATATCAACATTCTGAAAGTCATCTTCAAATGAGTTTGGAAAAGCAATACTAAACGGATACTTTTTTGTATAAATAATTTGTTTTACTTTAGTGTAAGGTAATGTATTATAAACGTAATGTAGGGCCACCTCTGATAACATTCAAAATCATTGCAATTCATTTGTAGAACTTTTAGTTTTGTTTTGAATCTCTTCGGCAGCTGCGACTATAGTTTAAACAAGCTTACTGGGCTCATTACTTCTTTGGGACGTAAAAATCTTTCTATGTCACTGTGTAGGCGTCTATTTGCGATACATTTCCATGTCCAGGTTTACTAAATTTTTGTTCGATTATTTCTAAATGTTTTGTTTCATTGGACTGTAAAAACATTTGCTGTGTCACAGACATTATGCTGTTTTTATTCTGTGGTATACAACTATCCGACCAGAGTATTATTTTCTTCAAATTATCATTATCTTTTATCACATTGATTCATATCTTAATTAAGGCACTGGCTAAATGGTTTCGTGCCCGACCACTTCGTGCCAGATGTTACAGTAAGTAACACCATTAATACTGCAATCACCCTTCAAATTGTAGTAGTTCATTTTTTTTTTAATTCGTTAGAAACATTTATTTTAGAAAGAGCTAATACATTCTCTAGGTGAGAAGTAATTATTGCTGCGTCTTTGTCTTTGTTTTGTCTATCTTGCTGACGTTCATTTCTTACAACCGTTTTGCTTTTCAAATGAATTTCTTGCAGTCTCGTAACCTCTTCATTTGCTTCTTGAATCTTCTTGAACTCCTCACATTTGTCACATAAGTCTTTTTTAGGGCGATGAAATGCCAAATTGCATTCAGTGTTGAAAATATGACAACACATTGATTTTTTTAAAGGAACCATGACCTTTGGAAGCCATTTTACGTAGAGATCATACATTCGGCTTACATTAACGGAGGCCTCCAAACATTTTTTCCTTGTACTTTCCCTACAATAGTGAGACTCAGCTGAATTAAAGGAGCTTACATGTTTCCGAACAAAATCTTTTTCGTCAGCAGGTACTGCTCCTTTACCATTATTTCCTTTTGTAGGCAATCTTGGTATATTTGATAAAGGGTTCTGAATAGTTTTAAAAAAATAATATATTCGTTTGGCGCTAATGTTTAGAGTACCCAAAAAATATTCCTTGCAGACTATATTTACAACCGTTTACATCAAAATTATAATTAAATGGCCTATTTTTTCTTTTGGATTATCAGCAGAATTTACACGTCGTCGAGTAACTTGATAGCTTTATGTTGATTTCTTCTTGCGTTATATTTTTGCATTGGTATGTGCAAGAGGCTCTGCAATTTTCTGTAATTCTTCTTACCAAATGTTATTTTCCTTTCCTATTCGTATACTGAACACCTTTTTGTCTTTTTATTTTTCTTACATTCTGTTTCCATTCTGAAGGATTTCTAAGTCTTTTCTCAGTTTTTTTGTTAATGGAATTGTTTTTGTTGTATTCTTGTTGTCGATCTTCACTACTTTCAATTAGAATACATGTGTTCCACTAATGCAGTAGTACTGTGCACATCATTAGCGTCATTAAGTATGAGAATAGGCAAATTCTCGATGTCGAAATGTGTACGTCTCTTTGTTATTTTATCTGTTTGCACTACTAATTTACAGGAAGTTTATTTTGGTCATTAAACATTCACTGGTTACCTTGCCAATTATTCTTTAAAAAATTGTCTTTTATAATAATTTCATTGTAAGTTTGGGCATAGAGAAATAGCATTAGGTATCGCTTGGTATCCAAATTTTTCATTCAGTTAGGTAACTTATGCAATATATGTATAAAACAATTATGTAAGTATTAAAATAAAAAGTTAGGTTAGATCCAATATTTGATGTTGCACTTTAAAATAGTTGAATTAAATTATTATTTACTTATATTTGCGCATCTTGAGGCAATAAAGAAGGCTCTGAAGAAGCATCACTAATTAGTGTGTGATTATTCTGACTCTTGATTGGTGTGTTGGATATAGAGCATACGCACTACTGTTCTACTGTAATACATAAAAACATACGTGTTGTGCGTGATATGGGTCAAATGTACTCTCAGAATGGATATAGAATAATTGCATTACAACAAACTAATTGGTAAGTTAGAGCAACTGTTTACGGTAGGATATAGGCTTAAATAAATGTAAAATGATTGCAGCAGACCTTTGTGATGTAGATCACTTTGCATACTCTAAAAACACTCTCTGTTCAATCCTACAATAGAAAGTTAACTGTGATTACACATCTCGAAAGTTAATGATTACCCCACCTCAAAATATTTCTATGGCAACGTGTCACTTTGCACTTTGCAAAACGTTTTGTACACACTAGTGACTGTAATATACTATACAGATTATTAAAATTAACGGTAGATACAATTATAAAGAAATCGACGCTTTATTTATTTATATTAAAATTAACAGTACATAGCAACCAGCCTGCTGCAGCCGTCTATATTTACTTAAATGTTGAAACACGTCGGAAAATATTTCCAAAGAAATACATATTTCTTAGAGTAGGATTGAACAAAACGTTGATACGTGTAAATTTGGTTTATAAATTTATGGTCTTTAGTTACGACTCATCCTGTATGTTATTGGAAAATGGCAACATTGTCAATAAAATTCGTTCTTAGTAGGATATTTTTCAAACATGTGATCGTTTTAAAATTCGAGTATTGGTAGAAATTAATCTTCTTTTTTTTTGTGATTTTCTGGTACCTTGATAGAGGAAGGAAGAACGCCATTTTCAGCCAATAAATCCAATGCGTAGTTAGAAGCAAACGGAAAAATTTGGAAAAGGTGTTCTTAAAAATTTGATTGAATTTTTCAAGCAAAATTTTAACTCAGCCTGTTGCTGGTTTTAATTTTTTCCATATAAATAAATCCTGTTGGGATTTCGAATTTTAGTTCGGCTTTAATTTTTGTTTCTACTACACCTTAGCTTCATTCAAGAGGTTCTTTTTGGTCCTTTACACATTCACTCAAGATTAGTATATCTCGTGCTTCCATAAGGAATAATTAAACCGTTTCTGACAGCACAATTGGATACCATTCCTCCGAGGTGTGACATATTAGTTATGGATCTTCGAACCTGAATTGTGGCTAAGGTGCTGTAACATAGATTAAGGAATCAGCCGGAAGCTCAGTCGGTCGGTTAAGCACTTGGATGCACTTCTCTGATAGAACACAAAATTATTACAGACGCAGAACCTATTAAGCAAAGATATTATCCGTTATCTCCTACTTTGCAGAATATCGTAGATAAAGAGCTTGATGATATGTTGGCTATGGGTGTTGTAGAACCTTCAAATAGTCCATGGTCTAGTCCAGTAGTTATGGTACGAAAAAGAGACAACTACAGATTTTGTATCGATTTTCGGAAAGTCAACGCTGTGACACAAAAGGATGCTTATATTACTTCGATTTTGGATCGGTTACGTAATGCTCGCTTCTTATCCAGTTTGGATATTCGTTCTGCTTATTGGCAAATACCTCTTTCTCAAAATTCTAAACCGCTCACTGCTTTTACTGCACCTCATAGAGGCTTATTTCAATTCACTAGGATGCCTTTCGGATTACATAATTCTTCTGCTACTTTTCAAAGATTAATTGATCGTGTTCTCGGTGCTGATCTCGAACCATACTGTTTCGCTTACCTGGATGATACGTGTAAATTTGGTTTATAAATTTATGGTCTTTAGTTACGACTCATCCTGTATGTTATTGGAAAATGGCAACATTGTCAATAAAATTCGTCCTTAGTAGGAGATTTTTCAAACATGTGATCGTTTTAAAATTCGAGTATTGGTAGAAATTAATCTTCTTTTTTTTGTGATTTTCTGGTACCTTGATAGAGGAAGGAAGAACGCCATTTTCGGCCAAGAAATCCAATGCGTAGTTATAAGCAAATGGAAAAATTTGGAAAAGGTGTTCTTAAAAATTTGATTGAATTTTTCAAGTAAAATTTTAACTCAGCCTGTTGCTGGTTTTAATCTTTTCCATATAAATAAATCCTGTTGGGATTTCGAATTTTTGTTCGGCTTTAATTTTTGTTTCTGCTACACCTTAGCTTCATTCAAGAAGTTCTTTTTGGTCCTTTACACATTCACTCAAGATTAGCATATCTCGTGCTTCCATAAGGAATAATTAAACCGTTTCTGACAGCACAATTGGATACCATTCCTCCGAGGTGTGACATATTAGTTATGGATCTTCGAACCTAAATTGAAACAGTTCACGATTACTCCTCCTCCTAGTATCTTCCGAATTAACTGAAGAAATATACGTTACACCTACAACTAGTTTCGGATAAGTATTATTGTTACATGCATACAAAATTTTACCTATGGTGAGTGACTTTTGTTAGCTTTTCTACATAACGAGGCTCTCGCTATCTATACTTTACTGAAATTCTTATAACAATTACATCACTGTGCTTGCTACTTGTATTAGTGTGTTTCGCAATTATCTTAATCCTGAAACTAATGCTTATACGTTACTGTTAAACATTTTCTTAGTAATCGAGAGTAATACTATACATTTGTACCTGTAAAAGATAATTTGGGTTATTCCAAAGTTTCGCTTATACTTACATTTAACTTTGCAATAGAATTTGTATTTTATCTATCAACTGAATGCTACTAGTTGAGTTTAAATATACAATGTATGTCAAAAAAAATTATGCTCACTGCTGGGGTTTCAATTACTGTGTAAATCAAATTGGATATTTGTTTATTCTCATTGGGGTTGTATAACATTTGTTATTTTTTTTCTGATTACAATTTTAATATTTGTTTAGTATAAAACTGTTTGAAGTAGGATTTACTAATTTGAATCTTTTGTTGGTAGCCCTATGCTTACCAATAAATGTGTCATGCTGTGTTGCGCTTTATTAAATTCTTGTACTGCAATTTCCAAATCGGTAATAAACTTGGCCTTTCTAAATTTCCTAAACGCTTCATGCTTATTATTTTGTCTGTGATGCTCATAGTAATTTTACTAAAGAATATTTTGTGCTTACATAAGTAAACAACAGGGTAGACATCTAGTGCTAATTTTCGCTTTATATTTGGGGTTTATTTGCGTCAGGTTGATTGGAAACTGATAAATTAGTCCAACGGAGAGCTCTTCGTGGAATATCGGTATACAAGAATTCAATTTCGGATAATTATAGTTATATGTTTGGGTATTCTTTTCTTTTAGGGTCAACACTAGATGGCGAACCGTATTGTGCCTGAGTAGGTAAATTTTAAGTAAACTTCATAGTTTTGTTTTAGTTTTGGTGGAAAGGTAAGTTGATTACTGCTGGTTTATTTCATAGATATATTGTCTCTGATGTATATTGATTAATGTATTGGGAATATTTCCTGCTAGAATTGTATTTAGGTCTGCGAGTTGGCGTTCTATAAAATGTCTTTGTGTTAGATATTTACGAAAATTTAATTATTATTATAACATTTATACTATTTTACGTTGGGGTATATTAAATAAGTGGTGTTAAACAATCGTAAGTTATTTCGTTAACCCGATGATCTACGATCAACTTCCTAGCCAGTCCTTTGTCAGTGTGGACTTAGTTCACCATTCTCTTTTAGCTGTCTCTTTTGTCCTATGTGGCCGTAGCCCTTTTCTTGATAGAGGGGCGATAAAAAATTAAATCAAGTGGTGCCCTTTTTAAATTTTATGTATCTCTTTTCTCCTGCCAAAACGCCCATGCATCCAAGTGCTTAACCTACCGACTGAGCTACCGGCTAATTCCTTAATCTATGTTACAGCACCTTAGCCACAATTTCTACCAAGATCCCTTTGTGCACGTAACAACGTTATACAGCACACGTGAGAAACGAATTGCACCCGCTTGTGGGTCTTCGCGCACTCGGCCTGCGCCCTCGTGCACAAATGTGACTCACGCGCAGGTGAAATTTCGTACTTTCTCCACTTGCACTGTAATATACCATTACATGCTCAGTTATCAGGATATGGGGCAAACATTTACCGAAAAAGTGCTTTCTTTTAATATTGGCGTTAAAATGGCAGTGTATTTAGGTCAAGCGCATTTTAAGCTTTCCGAGTATGTAAATATGTCCATAACCGAAAAAAATGGGTATAGGGCAAAAGAATCCTAGCATGACGAGTTATTACATTCATTTGTAATTATGTATCATTTACCCACAGGTAAAGTTTTAAAAAAAGTTTAACAATAAAGCGATGTCCAAACATCTCTTTGCATATTATTCAGATTACAAGGGAGGATTTTTTAAACACCTACAATAATTTTATTAGTTTTACTTTCTTACGCTCAAAGCAAACATACATTTTCGTGAAAAAATCGATATCGAATGTTTTACATCGATTTTCATTACACGATTTAAAAACCCCAAAGGTAAGTTCAGTTCTTTGCTTTTCAGTGTTTTCAGTTATTGAAAATCTGTAGTACTTTTGCACCGTTTTCGTAACTTGGTAACTAATTCAGAGAAGTAATATTATGTTGCGCTTGCAACGTTGGTGGAGTATTGATAAATTTTTTGTCACTGTCTAAGTTATCTTTTACTTACTTATTTACAAATTTACGATTCAGAATTACATATTATCAGCGTATTTAGTGGAAAATCATGTATCACTCGAAGATGCCTATAGTAAATTATGAACAAATAAATAGTAATTTATGTACCTAATAAAGTGCATTTTTTAAGACGAATGTGGAGTGTAATCTTCGAGCTTCTCTGGGCCGAACAAAGCTTTAAAAAATACTTTATTACCCAGGTTTATCCTTTCCGAAACCTGCACCATTTAATGAAAAGGTCAATGAAAAACAAAATGCCTGGGATAATAAAGAGGTATTATACTATCAATTTAACTGCATTAACGGAAAATTATGTTATTTTAATCACAGTTTCGGTAAAAAAAAGTAGGGAAGAGTAGTACTGCCGTAAAAAGGCAATATCAGTAAGTGACGCAAATGTGAAATTGAGTAAATACAGTTTTAATGAAAGTGTATGGACGCTCATGTGCATAAGTTTTGAACTTAGTATTTTTTTAGCAAATAAGTTATTCTGAAATTCCTAGTGCAAGCTGAAAGAAATCAGATACTGTTTAGTATTGGTTACTTAAATAACGTAGGCCGAGATTATTAATTAATATATTGTTAGCAACATGGTAATTCATTGTGAGTGTACATGAGCGGCTGAAGCCTTAGTGCCAAGTTGTGGGAATCTTGCCATGTTGTCTTAAAGCTATATCTATACTTAACACCTTCCTGTTTGACTAAGTCATTACACAATTTTTTAAATGCAGTGGCCTTCTGCTTACTCTCCCGGATCTTGTTGTCGTTGTCTTTTGATTACTCTCGTTTCCCTCTTCAACAACATCTGGGGTCACATTTTCAGATACATTAGTGTTTGTCTCAACAGGATTAATTATCTGTGGTACATTTACTGAATTCCGAAGATGCTTTGAATTACGTACACAGATTTTATTTTGTTCATTACGAACGAAATAAGATCTTGGATTCTCATTGACTGCCACTATCCTTGCAAGTTCCCATGTTTTGGTTAAAACATTTTGCATTGTTACATTCTGTTTTTCTTAAAATTGGGACGTGCAATGCACGTTGATCATGATAATCTACAATTTGTCGCTTTCTACTATTTAATTCATTATACATCTTCTAACACACGGTTTTAATAAGTCTTTCTTAACAAAATTTAGTGTTTAATAAGCGACTCATCAAAATCTGTGAAGGCTTATTTAGACCTGCTACTTAGCTCTATATTCTAACAATGCTTCATAAATATCATGAAATTATTACATTTTCTAAACATGCTTAGCAATACCTACACCTTTCTCAATCCATTGCTTCTGGCATAATACGGACTTGAGAATTTAATACATGTTATTTGTTATACAGAAAGTTTTGAACTTCAAACTATTGAATGGATTATTGTCACAAACTATGGTCTTTGGTAATCCATGCGTTGCAAAGTTTATCTATAATTTCCGAAACTGTTTTATTTTGAATTGGTAATATTTCTAACCATTTCGATAAGTAATCTACTATAATCACATAATTTGATTTATACTCAGCAATATCTATACCAATTTTCTCAAATGGATAGCAAGTTTCATGTGCTAATAAAGGTTCATTAGTACATGACGTTGAATCTACATTTTACACTTTTTGATAAAATTTTCAACATCATTACTCAAAGTTTTCCAATAAAATGTCTTTCTTAATCGTTTTTTACTCTTTACAATACCCAAGTGTGCTTTACCATGTGCCAAGAGCTAGAGATGGTCTTGTAATTTTTTAGGAACTACAATTTTCTTATCATACACTAAAATATCATTATTTACAAATAAATCATCACGAAGCTTATAAAAATTAGACACATTAACATGATTGTCGTATTAAAATTAACCCAATTGTTATTAACTCGGTTTCTAACCTCTTTCAATACCGGATCATTGGTTGTTTCCTGTCCTAATCTAGTTAAATGATGTTTATCGGAAACCGATAATAGCTCACCTAAGGTAATACTATGTACAATATCAGTCATATCTGGATCATCTTCCACATGATCATTCATAAAAGATCTCGCTAAATGATCCGCCATATACATGAGAGATCCTGGTATATATTCAACAGTAAATGTATATTTAATAAGTTTTAACTTCAGTCTTTGAATTCGATTAGTACGTGTAAATGCATACACAATTGTTAGCAATTTCTTTTCCAAGACAGAATAATTTTTTTCACTACTAGTTAGGGCTCTGGATGCAAATGCAACTGGTCTTTGGTCTTGTAATAGAGCACAACCTATGCCATTTTGAATTGCATCTGTTTGTATGACTATTTTTTCTTTAGGATTAAAATATTTGAGAACAACTATCTGTGTCACAACTAATTTAATGTCATCAAATGATTTTTGTTGCACTTGCGTCCACGTCCACTCTTGATTATTTTTTAATAGCGATCTAAGTGAACAGGTTAGTTCGGACAGATTCGGTATAATGCTATGTATATAATTTAACATTCCTAAGAATCTTTGCAATTCCTTTTTGTTAACAGGTACTGGCATCTTATTAATAGCCTCGACCTGTTTACAATCAGGACGAACTCCCTCTTTGTTAAATAACAACCCTATATATTTAACTTCGTTAACTTTATATTGCATTTTGCTATAATTAAATCTAACATTATACCTAAGTACCTTCCTCATTACTTTATCAAAAATTTGATTATGTTCCTGTTCATTTTCAGCAGCTATTATTAAATCATCAAAATAAACCTGCACACCTTCGATGTCACCAAATATGCGTTCTAATTAATTCCCTCTGGAATACTTCCGGATTAGACTTCACTCCAAATGGTAGTCGATTAAATTTGAAGCGTCCAAACGGTGTTCTAAATGTGCACAATGAAGATGACTTTGGATCCAATTCGATTTGGTGAAAGCCGTCTTTCATATCTAAAACAGTAAACAGCTTCTTACCCGACAGATTCAATCCGAGTTCTTCAGCTGTAGGAATGGCATAATGCTCCCTTCTCACGTATTTGTTCAGCGGAGTTGGATTCAAACAGATTCGTATGAAACCATCTTTCTTTTCAACTATGATAATATCATTCACCCAATCTGTTGGCTGCGACAGCTTTGAGATTACGCATCTGTCTTCTAACTGCCCTAGTGTTCTCTTTAACTTCTCCCTTATACTCGTTGCGATTCTGCGAGTTTGACTCACAGTCGGTACAGCATCCTCTGTTAGTTGGAGTTTGTACTTAAACGGCAGTTTTCCTAGACCTGAAAACACCGGAGCATATTTATTGAAAACTTGCTGAATCTTATTATTAGTTGAAATGTTATTAATTCGTTTCACTAAATTTAGTTCCACGGCTGTCGTCAACCCTAAAATTGGTTTAGCGTTAGTTTTTACCACTACGAACGAAATATGAGTTTGTTCCGATTTGTCCGGTTCACACAGCACATTTATGATTCCAAAGGTTTCTAATTTCGCGCCCCCGTAAGCTATCACAGTACATTTAGCAGCTTCTATCTTTAAATTGTTACAATACGTTCTATAATGGTAATACGGTAGCACATTAATGTCCGCACCTGTGTCAATTTTAAAAATACTGTCCACTTTCTTATTAATTCTTATCTTATGTGTCCATTGTTTATTTAAATTAATGTCTATGCTTTCTACAGTTAATTCATCTGCAAACCACTCGTGTTCTTCTTCCGATGGCTCAGCATTTAGGTCATTTATTCGATTTCGTTTAAACTTATTAGTTCGCTATCCCCTGCAACTAACTGCGAAGTGACTATAGTTACCATACTTGTCACATTGTTTACCAAATGCAGGGCATTCCCGTGGACCATGGTGATTAGCACACTTTTTACACTTATACTTTGTCGCTCTTGTTTCTTCTACTTTTACATTATTAGATTTCTTGTTATGAACGACTTTTATTTTATTAACATTTATGCCGTCACTTTTTTCCTCATGCATGAGTTTCATTTGTTCCTTACTTAATTCAGACGAACGGCACACTTTCACAGCATCTTCTAACTTAATTTCTGTTTCACGTATCAATCGTTCTTGCAATCCTCTATCTCGTAAGCCTAACATTATTTTGTCCCGTATGAGTACCAAACTCGCAACTTTTAACTAGTTTTCTTAAGTCTGCATAAAAAGTATCAAAAGACTCACCCTCAACTTGGAATCTATTAAAAAATTTAAACCGATTGAATACTTGATTTTTCCTTGGAATGCAGTGTTGTTCGAATGCTTCCATTACGTTCTGAATGTCCTTCTTTTCCTCTGTTGACAAGCTGAATGTGTTAAATAGTTGTAGTCCTTCTTCTCTTACAACATTTAGCAACATCGCTACCTGTATTTCTCCAGTTTTCTTATTATACTCCGTAGCTTCCATGAAAATTGAAAATTTTTGTTTAAACAACTTCCAACTTTCTGCGGTATCTTCGTTTAAGCAGAGCGGCTGTGGAGGTCTAAAATTATCCATGATTAGTGTTTATAACCTTACTTCCTAACACGTTGTTCTAATTTCTTATTTCTTCCAAGTATTCTTTAAATGTTTTTCTCTTTTTGTATTTCACCTGACACCATGTTTAGTATTGGTTACTTAAATAACGTAGGCCGAGATTATTAATTAATATATTGTTAGCAACATGGTAATTCACTATTGCAGTGTACATGAGCGGCTGAAGCCTTAGTGCCAAGTTGTGGGCAATCTTGCCATGTTGTCTTAAAGCTGTATCTATTTAACATGCTCCTCTTTTCCTCAACTTGTGATATGGAACATTCCGTTATTTTTAGAAGTAAGTAATCCAATTTGAATGCCAAAGTGCAACAAATTTATTGAATAGGAAAACAATGAAAATGTTAGTTATTCTAAATACAAAATTAGATCTTCCGCTTCGTTTTCATGCAAATTTATCCAGAAATCTTTTCTATTTGCTAGTATGAGGGCACTATTTGAGATATGATTAATTTTTCTTTTCGGCGTTTAATCCTCTTGGTCCGCTTCCGCTCCTAAGTTTTTGCGGCATTTCAAGTTTAAATCTGCTTTTAAGAAGTCAAATGCTTTAGTGTTTGTCATATCTGATTTCGTCGAAATTGAACAACAGACATGTCAGCAAGAAGAACTCGTTTTTGCTTGTGACCATTTATCTTTGATTTGGAATCTCCTCTGGTCCACGCTAAAATATCTTCTGTTTCCATGAAGGTCACATATTTTATTCCCTCCCCAAGTGGCGGGCTGTTTGAGCTTTTCAAGCTCCTTCAGCCACAATCGAGGTAACCTTTTTACTTATGTATTTAATAAAATTAATAATAATCTTTGAATACACTGGTTTGTTTAAGTACAGACTGCTCTTTACCTTATCTTTAAAAAACAAACTTAGGTAGTTATGATGCTAGATAAACAGCAGCAACATTGACCTCCGTACTTACTGCTTTTTGCTTTAACATAGTAAAAACAACGCTTACTGCTTTTTGCCATACTATTGTATTCTGTAACCAAGTGTGCAATTAAAATGAGACTCTGTGGAAAGTTCGGTCACTTACTGCTCATTGGTCTAAGCTAATTAACTCATTTTGACCCATAACGTCACTTACTGCTGTTTACCTTGTTAGGGCAGAGTACACAATGATACTATTTTTAAATTATTCCTCATGAATCATAAACAGATCAATAAAACATGTGTTCCATATTAGTGGTTTATACCTTACTGTTCAACCTGTAATATACCGATTTCCATAAAAATTGCAACACCTAAAATTTATTGAAATTTTCGTCAACGATGTCTTTCATTAGAACAAACAAACGATTAAAATTTGAAAACAAAAGAACAAAAACTAAAAATGTTTTTTCAATAATGAGTTGCTCCGCCACGATTTGTAATGCACTCATTTAGACGGCGTGGCGTGCTATCGATCAAGTGATCTATAGCTGCTTGTGGTATATCAACCCAAGCTTCTTGAATCCGTAACCGGAGAACGTGCAAGTTATCTGGAGAGTGTGGTAAATTACCGAGTCTCCTACCGACTTCATCCCATAGATGTTCAATTAGCGACAAATCAGCCCATCGAGCAGGCCATGGGAGGATGGCAATGTTAGCTTCTTTCAAAAAACGTGTTGTAGCCCTTGCCGTATGAGGGGGTGCATTATCCTGTTGGAAAATGGGATTTTATAGCCCCTGAAGATATGGAAGCGCAACGGGTTCTAGCACATTGGCAATATAAGCAGCGGCGTTTAAGTTGCCATCAATGAAAACCAAGGGTGATCTGCTACCGTAACATATTGCGTCCCATATCATCACTCCTTGTGTGAGGGCTGTGTTGCGTTCCACAAAAACTGTTGGATTTTTACGTTCTTCACGCATCCGTCTCACCCTCCTATGACCATCGTGGGCCAACAAGCAAAATCGGAGCTCGTCACTAAGCACAATTCGATGCCATTCTTGCGCCTAACTCGCTTTTTCGTTGCTCCTTTCTAGCCTGCGTAGATGATGAAGTGGTGTAAGAGGAAGACATAAAAATGGACGATATGAACGCAGCCCATAAGACCTTATCAGGCGATAAACAGATGACATTGACATTCTGGGTCATACACATCTCATCCAATCATTTGCAATCAATCGAGTTGTTGAAAATCTGTCTCTTGTGGCCAAATGTCTTAAGCGACGTTCTTCGCGACCTGTAGTCCGGCGGGGACGTCCAGATCCAGAGCGACGTTGTTGCACCCCTTCCTTGGACCATTTGGACCAACATCTCAATACCGTTGTAACATTTCAGTTTACACGACGAGCAATTTCTCTTAGTGAAAGTCCGGCCTCTCTCATGCCAATAATACGGCCACATTCAAAATCAGTCAATTAGGAAAAATATTGATGTTGACGTACTCTTGGCATTGTTCCCAAGTTCAGAACGAAATTGTAAACAAAATTACTCACTGGTTTATTTCTTCAAATTTATTGTTACTAAGCGCAAAGGAAAAAACAAAACAAAACTACTAGCTAGATTTTATTCAAATTTTAATTGTTTGTTTGTTCTAATGAAAGACATCGTTGACGAAAATTTCAATAAAATCGTTCAACAAATTCTAGGTGTTGCAATTTTTATGGAAGTGAGTATATTTGGCACAAGAAATTTCAAAAATGTCAGTAACGAAAAAATAAAATAAAGAAAGGAATCATGCCGCGTTTGTATCATAGAGTACTACTAGTGGTAATAGTAGTAGTACACAATAAAATACATTAAAATTTTTAATAAAAAAAGCTATGTATTTTCCTACAAAACATTGATTAGCGCACGATCATATTGTGAAACTCTAATCCAAATTTGCAATAAGGCGAAAGTCTTTTATTACTTGTGGTAACACGGAACATCCGTAAAATAAAACAGTTTGACAGTTTTTCTTAAATATGAAACCCGTCGTCAATAGTGTGAGACTCTTAAATATTATTTTGTTCCTGCTCCATATAATATAGGTCAGATAAGATCCATTCTTCATCCGAGGATTCCATAAACTCTACACTTTCATCAGTTTCACCTGCTGCTTCTGAATCCTTTTCATCTACCTTTTCCTTGTTCTTTCTAATTATCTTCTTGCACTCATTACTGTCTAATTTTCCTGATATATTTCGACTTACTTTGGCTGCTGCTCTTGTGGGTGTTTTCTTTTTTTGCGTTTTATAAGAAAGTTCTTCAATTTCTGGCGTGCTGGTTAAATTTTTGTGGCGATGTATTTGTATATGAAGCCGAAGCAATATTTAAAGGCCATTCTTGTTTCTGTTTCTTTTCAATTATTTTCCTCCCTATCAGTAACCGCCGATAATTGAAAGTCACCTTCAGTGAAAATTGTCTTGTTAAGGGGTAGATTCCTGTAGATTTAAAACCGCTAGTAATACTCTAGGGAAGCATCGATTGAGAATGAGCCACACCAACACTATGCGATTTCATACAGTCGTAGGAATTGCGGGGTGATTTAAAAGCCACGCTTCAATTGTATTATTATAAAAGTTTTTAAAAGAAAAAAGCACTGATTTATCTAAAGGTTGTAATTTGTTGCTTGTATGCGGCGGAAGGGTCAACACTATCACATCATTAGATTTTGCAATTTCTACATTCTCTAAAGATACATGTGACTCATGGTTATCTAGTATTAATAAAGATGGATTACCTTTAGATGTACCAGAGTGTTTAATAAAATGGTTTAAAACTTCAATAAACAGTTCAGCCACTTGGACTAGTTAGCTCCAATGTTCCCGGTGGTGCCCCGTTTAACAGCAGAATATTAAACTTTTAGTAAGGGAACACAATCGCGGGTGGCACAAACGATCCATTTGCGCGAATGTTGTATATACGGATTTGTTCAAGAACTTATGGGTATCTTCTATAGACTTCCTCTAAATTAGAAAAAAATCTCTCCACATTACATTTGGTAAAAGAAGTAAGCCTGAGCGCGCTTCAGGCTTAGATAATATGGAATTTCTTCTTAAAAATGCACGCAATCAGTAATTGCTAACGCACTTGTTACTTTTCTAAGACTCTGGCATGACAATGATATTTTTACAAACTATTTCATATGCCAACTGTCTAACCTCTGCGACTGCTGCCATCATCTGCTGGGCTCTAAATTTTGTTCTTGTTCGCTCTTTTTTCGCACCATGGTAAACCTGTAATAAAAAATTGAACGGTACAAAATGATACCCCATGGTACATAATGATACAAGTACCATTGTGTACCATTACTAAATGTTTCATTATGGATCACCATGCATTTGAAATTTTGAATTTCTGTAACTGCCAGAACTAGCCGTTTGTTGCCCCAAATTTCACAGGTTGGAATAAATGTACCCTAACTAGTGATCATCATATCAAATGCAAATTAAAAGTATATATTTGTGAATACGATACCTTTCATAAACCACTTAGAATTTTCAAAGTCGTACTATAATAACAACAAAATATTGAACACTACACTAACTATACGGAGGTCTGACGCCAACTACCGCACAGTGGGCCAGGATCCCTCCAAATTGTTGAAAAACGATTATAATTAATTTTCTCATTATTTTTATGGAAAACATGTTACGACTACTTGAGGAAGTATAGTTTGAGTACTTTTATATAAATACCTCATATTTACCTTCACTGATGGTACGATATATTGAAGTTTTTGGTCTTTGAGTTGATCCGCCACGATTTGTAATGCACTCATTTAGACGGCGTGGCATGCTATCAATCAAGTGATCTATAGCTGCCTGTGGTATATCAACCCAAGCTTCTTGAATCCGTAACCGGAGATCGTGTAAGTTATCTGGAGAGTGTGGTAAATTACCGAGTCGCCTACCGACCTCATCCCATACATGTTCAATGAGCGACAAATCAGCCCATGGGAGGATGGCAATGTTAGCTTCTTTCAAAAAACGTGTTGTAGCCCTTGCCGTATGAGGGGGTGCATTATCCTGTTGGAAAATGGGATTTTATAGCCCCTGAAGATATGGAAGCGCAACGGGTTCTAGCGCATTGGCAATATAACCAGCGGAGATTAAGTTGCCATCAATGAAGAGCAAGGATGATCTGCTACCGTAACATGTTGCGTCCCATATCATCACTCCTTGTGTGAGGGCTGTGTTGAATTTTTACGTTCTTCACGCATCCGTCTCACCCTCCTATGACCATCGTGGGCCCACAAGCAAAATCGGGGCTCGTCACTAAGCACAATTCAATGCTATTCTTGCGCCTAACTCGCTCTTTCGTTGCTCCTTTCTAGCCTGCGTAGACGATGAAGTGGTGTAAGAGGAAGACATAAAAGTGGACGATATGAACGCAGCCCATAAGACCTTATCAGGCGATAAACAGATGACATTGACATTCTGGGTCATACACATCTCATCCAATCATTTGCAATCAATCGAGTTGTTGAAAATCTGTCTCTTGTGGCCAAATGTCTTAAGCGACGTTCTTCGCGACCTGTAGTCCGGCGGGGACGTCCAGATCCAGAGCGACGTTGTTGCACCCCTTCCTTGGACCATTTGGACCAACATCTCAATACCGTTGTAACATTTCAGTTTACACGACGAGCAGTTTCTCTTAGTGAAAGTCCGTCCTATCTCATGCCAATAATACGGCCACATTCAAAATCAGTCAATTAGGAAAAATATTGATGTTGACGTACTCTTGGCATTGTTCTCAAGTTCAGAATGAAATTGTGAACAAAATTCTCACTGATTGGTTTATTTCTTCAAATTTATTGTTACTAAGTGCAAAGGAAAAAACAAAACAAAACTACTAGCTAGATTTTATTCAAATTTTAATTGTTTGTTTGTTCTAATGAAAGACATCGTTGACAAAGATTTCAATAAAATCGTTCAACAAATTCTAGGTGTTGCAAATTTTATGGAAGTGAGTATATTTGGCCTAAGAAATTTCAAAAATGTCAGTAACGAAAAAATAAAATAAAGAAAGGAATCATGCCGAGTTTGTATCATAGAGTACTACTAGTGGTTATTGAAACTTAAGGTAGTGCACAATAAAACACATTAAAATTTGTAATAAAAAAAGCTATGTATTTACCTACAAAACATTGATTAGCGCACGATCATATTGTGAAACTCTAATCCAAATTTGCAATAAGGCGAAAGTCTTTTATTACTTGTGGTAACAGGCTTCGGTAAAAGCATCAGAAAATCCGATTTCGTAGCCTTATGGATATCAGGAACGTCCGGAAAATAAAAAGAATTTAACAGTTTGACAGTTTTTCAAAAATATGAAACCCGTCGTCAATAGTGTGAGACTCTTCAATATTATTTTGTTCCTGCTCCATATAATATAGGTCAGATAAGATCCGTTCTTCATCCGAGGATTCCATAAACACTACACTTTTATCAGTTTCACCTGCTGCTTCTGAATCCTTTCCATCTACCTTTTCCTTGTTGTTTCTAATTTTCTTCTTGCACTCATTACTGTCTAACTTTCCTGATATATTTCGATTTACTTTGGCTGCTGCTCTTGTGGGTGTTTTCTTTTTTTCTGTTTTATAAGAAAGTACTTCAATTTATGGCGTGCTGGCTAAATTTTTGTTGAAGGCGATGTATTTGTATATGAAGCCAAAGCAATATTTAAAGACGGAGAGGTTCTTTCTTGATTATGAAAAAAAGCTATATCTTGTCGTATTACCACTACCGCCATTCTTGTTTCTGTTTCTTTTCAATTACTTTCCTCCCTATCAGTAACCGCCGATAACTGAAAGTCGCCTTCAGTGAAAATAGTCTTGTAGATTTAAAGCCGCTAGTAATATTCTCAGGAAGCATCGATTGTGAATGAGCCACACCAACACTTGTGATTTGATACAGTCATAGGAATTGCGGGGTGATTTAAAAGCCACGCTTCTATTGTATTATTATAAAAGTTTTTAAAAGAAAGAAGCACTGATTTATCTAAAGGTTGTAATTTGTTGCTTGTATGCGGCGGAAGGGTCAACACTATCAAACTATTAGATTTTGCAATTTCTACATTCTCTGAAGATACATGTGACTCATGGTTATCCAGTATTAATAAAGATGGATTGCCTTTAGATGTACCAGAGTGTTTAATAAAATTGTTTAAAACTTTAATAAACAGTTCAGCTGTCATCGAGCCACTTGGACTAGTTAGTACCAATGTTCCTGGGGTGCCCCGTTTAACAGCAGAATCTTAAACTTTTTAAGGGAACACAATCGCTGGTGGCACAAACGATCCATTTGCGCGAATGATGGCATATGTAGTAGCTAGTGGTCCTCTTTCCGCACTTGTACATTAATTCAACCGTTTAACCCCTTTCTGTAGCGCTATTTTTTGGCGACGCTGCACTGTCGTGGTAGCCGTCTCGTCGAAGTTATACCTACGGATTTCTTTAAGAACTTATGGGTATCGCTGAAAAAAAATCTATCCACATTACATTTGGTAAAAGAAGTAAGCCTGAGCGCGCTTCAGGCTTTCCTAAACTTAATGTGGAATTTCTTCTTAAAAATGCACGCAACCAGTAATTGCTAACGCACTTGTTACTTTTCTAAGACTCTGGCACGACAATGTTATTTTTAGAAACTATTTCATATGCCAACTGCCTAACCTCTGCGACTGCTGCCATCATTTGCTGGGCTCTAAATTTCGCCCTTGTTCGCTCTTTCTTTTTTCGCACCATGGTAAACCTGTAATAAAAAATTTAACGGTACAAAATGATACCCCATGGTACACAATGATACAAGTACCATTGTGTACCATTACCAAATGTTTCATTGTGGATCACCATGCATTTAAAATTTTGAATTTCTCTAACTGCCAGAACTAGCCGTCTGTTGCCCCAAATTACACAGGTTGGAATAAATGTACCCTAACTAGTGACCTTCATATCAAATGCAAATTAAAAGTATATATTTGTGAATACGATACCTTTCATAAACCACTTAGAATTTTCAAAGTCGTATTATAATAACAACTAAATATTCAACACTACACTAACTATACGGAGATCTGACGCCAACTACCGGTAGTAAATGAAGCAGGTACAAAGGTATGCCACAACAGCGGTAAAAAAGTTTTGGAGGTAAATTAAAACAAAGTAATCGTTATATTTCATTGTGTACCCTGTGTCGTTGTGTACTACTCTCCCCTACCTATAGAAATGTGATAGGTTTGTTTCTCTCATATACTTAATACTAACTTATACTTCAGCTATAGAAGCCAAGAAAGTGCGATAGGTGAATGTTACTCATGTTAAACTGCGCATGTCGGGTGGCGGCTTCAGCAGCAGTGAACCTAAATATATTTCAGGATATATTGTATTCAAAATACACAATAAAATTAGTTGTGACATTGGCCAGAAACATTTAATTTCTTCAGATGAAGCGGCACATTATTACGAACAAAATTTACCGTTTATATTAAAAATAAATTGCTTCGCTAGATCAAAATTCCATTTAAAACAGAGGTAATGGATTTACATTGTAAGTCGATGGAGGTTTTGAATATCACAGAATTTTATCGTGACAGGTGATTATTAAACTATATTTGGAAACGAGACATCATGAAGGTAGGAAGATGTCCGAACAGGATGATTATATTAAATAGAAATACCATAAACTAGCTTTATTTAAATAAAGTTTTCAAAAACCAATAAAGTTTAATTTTTAATCATCTTTTATTGAAAAGTAACAATTTTTTTAGATGTAAGCAAATCGTAAGTGACATGCTTGCCCTGAACTGCCGTCCATTCCCCATTTAGATATTAGTACAAGCCTCTTGTTTTTCATTCTAAATGTTTCTAATTTAAGAGTAGATAATAACCTAGATGTGGTGTGATCTAATAGTGATTGCAGATTAACAACAACACAATGATCTGTCGCAATAATGTTTTGAGGGTAACATCGTTTTCCCTGATATTGTTGTAAGGTGGATAAATATCAGTGTGGTTTTCTTCAGCAGTTTCACGAAGGACTTGATAAGCTCTTTTTGACATTTTGGCATCTACTATAGTAGTCAAGGCACGGTCATCACTTATACGTTTTATCTTATTTGTCATGACATCGACATGATTCGTTTCTACATTTTGTAGTCTTTTTGCTGCCTTCGACTTTCCAACTGATCTTAAACCCATTTTAGAAGCAAACAAAAGCTCGGGGGTCTCAAACTGTCTCAAATATTCTGTTCTTTTATATTTTTCGGAATAACTTAACGTTTCAAAATTTTCTTTCGATCTCCCAACTCGACTCAAGCAGCAAGGTAATGTTATTAAATTATCGAGTCGTAATCGATTTTTTTCTAAAAATTTTTGTTTGATGCGACAGGCCTGATTCCACCTTTGTCTAAACTTGTTACACAAATTTTTTGTTAAGCTTTTGATGCGCTTCTCATTTTGATCGTGGCACTTTCGGCAAGAGACAGACTTCAGAGCTTCATAAATTTTTTTGCTGTCTTTACCTCTTTCGAAAATTTCTCTCACTCGTACTCGATGATGTCTTGACTCCAAAGTTACATAAACGAACTATGTAGAATATCATCGCCCTTATAGTTTCTGTTAGCTTTCTTATAGTATAGGATACATAATGTTAAGCATTTGTTTTAAAAACCAATTAAGCAGGTCGTTGGATCGCTATTAATTGTAATTTATGGTGGCTGTAACGGACAAGCAAACACACTAACAAAAGTATCATCAACAGGCAGGTACGAAATCGATCTAAAGTTATTCAAATCGACAGTTGGTATTTAAATGCCAGAAGAAGGAAATTAATGCTTCCAGTTATCTAATGATAAAATGAATGAAAAATTGTAAACTCGGATAAAAACTGCACTATAAAGCACGCAATCGCTGCGCTCGTGCTTTAAAAATCACTCGTATATAAGTGTATAAACTAATGTTAGTTATCTTCTATATGTGAAAATAAATTTAGTAGAATACTTTCAATTGTGTTTTAAAAACCAAAACAACACAATTTACATTTTTAGAAGACTATTTCATATGCCAATTAAACATTTTTCGCAAGTAGCGAAATGTAGCAGCTACTCGCCTTTTTGAAAATAGGATACCTGCACCAGGTAAAACCGATTGAAATCTTACGACAGAAAATTGATATATTTACAAAACTTAAAAATATCATTTTACCATAAAATTTTCATTTTTGATACATATTGCTTCAAAAATCGGAATTAGTTAATTAAAAGGAACTTACGTCTTTCTCCATACAATCTAAAGCGTATATTTGAATTTCACCAACTTATCCGCACTTTCAATAATAATGCGCTTAAATACTAACAAATTGTCATATTTCGGCAATTCTTATACCTGACAAATTAAAGGTCAACTTTTGATCTTCAAGCTACTCAATTATTAACACTAAATAATTTATTTCACTTTAAATTTTAATTTTACAGTTTCTGACCCAACTACCGCGTAGTAAATGAAGCAGGTACAAAGGTATGCCACAACAGCGGTAAAAAGTTTTGGAGGAAATTAAACAAAAATCGTTATATTTCATTGTGTACCCTGTGTCGTTGGTACTACTCTCCCTACCTATAGAAATGTGATAGGTTTGTTTTTCATATACTTAATACTAACTTATACTTCAGCTATAAGCCAAGAAAGTGCGATAGGTGAATGTTACTCATGTTAAACTGCGCATGTCGGGGCGGCTTCAGAGCAGTGAACCTAAATATATTTCAGGATATATTGTATTCAAAATACACAATAAAATTAGTTGTGACATTGGCCAGAAACATTTAATTTCTTCAGATGAAGCGGCACTTATTATTAAACGAGACAAAACATAAATTAATCAATTTTTTCGAAAATATTTAAAAATAATTAAAAAATTTATTAATTCAATTCGCTCTAGATCAAAATTCCATTTAAAACAGAGGTAATGGATTTACATTGTAAGTCGATGGAGGTTTTGAATATCACAGAATTTTATCGTGACAGGTGATTATTAAACTATATTTGGAAACGAGACATCATGAAGGTAGGAAGATGTCCGAACAGGATGATTATATTAAATAGAAATACCATAAACTAGCTTTATTTAAATAAAGTTTTCAAAAACCAATAAAGTTTAATTTTTAATCATCTTTTATTGAAAAGTAACAATTTTTTTAGATGTAAGCAAATCGTAAGTGACATGCTCATCACTCTTTCTTGGATTGTAGGGGAGAGTTGGGGAATAGTGCGCAGGAGGTAACCGTGCACACAGCTATATCTAGCAATTGAGCGGTATTTAGAAACATCCCTTCCACGAAAACTTGAGCAGCGTTATTTATGATTCGATCACACCACAAGCGGCAGCTTTATAGTGTCAGTTGCTCTCAGAAAGTGATCCTGTATGTTTATGTACAAGTTGTTGTAATTTTCCACGTGAATAAAATAAGAGGGTAAGTCTCTAATTGTTAACCGATTATTTTGAAATAAATATATTCTTAAAGGATATGATCTCCTGAATGTATGTATCTATCCTAGTTTAATATAACCTAAATAGTTTTTGTAACGCGAGATGATTTGGTTTAAAATGCACGGTCGAGTAATGATGCGCAAAAATGCGCACCATTACCCCTCATTCAATTCAATGGTAAGTAATGCAAATATGTTTTTTCATTTCAGATGCCACGTAAATATATATGAAAAACAGATATTAATGCCTATAGTGCGCAAACGTTGGAGGAAGCACTAAATGCTGTCAGAAACGATGGCAGGGAAATTAGGGTAGTCGGTAGAGCATACGGCATTCCCGAATCAACCCTACGAAAGAAACTTCAACGTCATGAACCGGAAACGCTTTGTCTGGGGCGTAAGGTAATCTTTTCGCAAGAAGTAGAACGCCATTTAGAAGAGTACGTATTGACTCAGGCAAAATTGTATTATGGCATTACGCCCAAACAGAAGCAAATGGCATAGTGCATGCATTTAATAGAGAATCCCAGTTAGCTGGTAAAGCTTGGCTTTACGGATTTCTTAGACGACATCCTCAAATAAGTCTGAGGCAACCTGAAGGCACCAGTCTAAATGGAATTGCTGCGTTTAATTTAGAAGAGACCAAACTATCTTACCGAAACCTAGAAAATATGTTCCAAAAATGTACACTTGAGGGACATAGAATATTTAATATGGATGAAACGGACATAACTAACGTCCAGAAGAAATGTCCTAAAGTTTACTGTAAGAAGGGAGTAAAGCAAATAGGAACTGCTCCATCGGGTGAACGAGGTAGGACGATTACAGGCGTATTCTGCATGAGTGCTGCGTGGAATTACACTCTTCCCATGTTAATACACCCGAGGACAAGGGTGGCTCCTGCTTTACAGAAAAATGGCCAGTTGGTACCAAAATAAATTTAGTAGAATACTTTCAATTGTGTTTTTAGAAAACGCCAAAACAACACAGTTACACATTTTTAAGCAGAGCGATGTAGGCTACTCACTAATATAAATAAATTTTTTTCTCAGAAAGTAGCAAAAAGTAGTAGCTACTCATCATTTTTTTAGAAAATAGGATACCTCGGCTTAAATAAAAAAAGATTTGGAATCTCCATCCTGACAGAGAACATTGAGATATTTCAACGAAAATTTAAAAAATATAATTTTTCTATAAAAATTTTACACATTTCTTTTTTTATTGAAAGTATTCGGCTATCAACAAGAATACACGGAATATAAGTTAAGTTAATAAAGAGCGAACTTACCAGCAAGAACTTCGTCCATAGCAAAGTTCTTAAAAAAGCCTGTATTTTTGAATTTACACAAATATTTATCCGTACTTTTTTTGGAAAAATAATAGCGACGTTAAATGACTAACAAACTTGTCAGACTTTGCAGCGCATATTCTTATCTCCATGACAACTGATTACAGAGGTTCAACTGTTTTGGCGTGCTCCAGAGCCTACTCAATTATTATACACAGAAATAATTTATTGTTTCTCACGTTTATAATTTTGTAATTTTTCAACATTTTGCGTAGACTCTGGCCCACTGTGACCGGTAGTAAATGAAGCAGGTACAAAGGTATGCCACAACAGCGGTAAAGAAGTTTTGGAGGCAAATTTAAACAAAATAATCGTTATGTTTCATTGTGTACCCTGTGTCGTTGTGTACTACTCTCCCCTACCTATATAAATGTGGTAGGTTTGTTTTTATCATATAGTTAATACTAACTTATGCTTCAGCCAAGAAAGTGCGATAGGTAAATGTTACTCATGTTAAACTGCGCATGTCGGGCGGCGGCTTCAGTAGCAGTTAACCTAAATATATTTCAGGATATATTGTATTCAAAGTACACAATAAAATTAGTTGTCACATTTGTCACAAACAGTTAATATCTTCAGATGAAGCGTCACCTTTAGTACAGTTAAAAAATCGAGGACCAATAAAAATCCATCAAAATGTGTAATTCAAATTTGTTGTTTTACAGAAAAATTAATACATTAAAACAATGACACATTATTAAGAACATAATTTACCGTTTATATTACAAATATACTGCTTCGCTAGATCAAAATTCCATTTAAAACAGAGGCAATGGATTTACATTGTAAGTCGATGGAGATTTTGAATAATCACAGAATTTTATTGTGTAAAGTGATTATTAAACTATATTTGGAAACGAGACATCATGAAGGTAGGAAGATGTCCGAACAGGATGATTATATTAGACAGAAATAGTGTAAACTAGCTTTATTTAAAAACCAATAAAGTTTAATTTTTAATCATCTTTTATTGAAAAGTAACAATTTTTTTAGATGTAAGAAAATCGTAAGTGACATATGCTCATCTCTCTTTCTTGTATTTTACATTGTACGTGATATAGGTATTTGTAATGAAGCATTTAGTACCTATACTAGTAGAGCAAACGCCAAATACGAAGACACCTGCGCAGACACCGAATATTGCATTAAAAAGAAATGGAATAATGATATGAGTAAGAAGTAGATATTATGTTCCGTCCACAAAATGTAGTGTTGTTTATTGTTTTCTAACCTCATTTTTCGTGCACGTTTTTATCAATTGTAAACAGTTTTTTTCAAAACTCCTTCCGTTTCTGTACCTTTTATTTACAAGTAAGTTGTATTTGTAATCCACAGTAATATGTATTAATATAATATATTGATTTAGTTCGTTGTTTATAATGGGTAATGCGAGTACATCGTCTGATAGTACATCAAACATTCCAGCAAAGAAGCGGCGTGTCTTATCGCAAGATGCCCGCGAAATTATTTGAAATGTTTATCAGTTTCATAAAAATATGAATGAAGGTATGTCATTATTGTACGATTAACATCTGTCAGTTTTTTCACGATGACATTTCTTTACAGTTAACGTTCTTGATATCGTTGTGAAAGCAACTGGAGTATCTAAAAGTACCGTGGTTAGAATTATTAGAGAAGGAAGTGCAATTCAACGTGGTGAAATAGAATCGTTCAACACTTCTAATAAAAGAATGAGAACCGCACCAAGATCATCTGTCGATAATTGTGGGGAACAAGTCATTCGACGCATTGTATACAATTTTCATGTCACGGAGAAACGACGACTAACCGTCAATGCTATCTATAATATTATTAAAGAAGACGAATCCATTGGTTTCTCTGGGAAGGCAACGTTTTTAAGAAAATTATTAAATAAAATAGGTTTTAAATGGATGAAAACCGTTGACAATCGTAAATGTTTAATGGAACGATACGATATAGGATCTTTACGTTGTGCTTATATACGAGCAATAACAAAGTATCGAAGAGCAGGGCGACCCATTGTGTATACAGATGAAACATATATACATCCATCGCATACAACGCCACATTCCTGGGTAGATGATTCCAACGAAGGTTTAAAATGTCCAATCGGTAAAGGTCAACGTCTTATAATAGTACATGCTGGTGGTGAAATGGGATTTATCAATATGTATGCCCTCTTAGTTTTTAAATCGGGCTCAAAAACAGGTGATTATCACGACGATATGAACTTTATTAATTATAAACGATGGATTGAGCACCAGTTATTACCGAATTTGCTCGAAAAGTCAGTTATTGTTATGGATAATGCAAGTTATCACAACACGTTAGCAGTTAAACATCCAACTTTTAGGAGTAAAAAAATGGAAATGATAACTTAGTTACAAGAACGAGGGATCGTACATGATGAATCCCAAACAAAAGTGGAGCTGTATGATTTAATAAAATGTAATAAACCGAGCTACACGGAATATTCAATTAATGCTATATTTGCGAAACATGGTCACTCTGTATGTCGACTACCTCCATACCACCCGGAGCTAAATCCAATAGAAAAAATATGGGCCATTGTAAAAGCTTGGGTGGCATCAAGAAACACAACTTTTAAATTAGCCGATGTTGAAAACTAACCCGTGAAAAGTGTTCGATGGATTTGGAGAGCCACTGGCAAGAAGTGTGCCGTCATGTTAAAGAAATTGGAAAGGAATACATTAATAAAGAGCATATTATGGGTGTCATTTGTAAGGAATTGATTATACGTAGGAGTGGAGACTCGTCGGATGAATCTGATTTTATATCAGATTATGATAACGAAGAAATAAGTGTAGAGTAATTGTATTAATATTTTATTTCATCGACAATCTTGCAAATGTACTTTTTTGAAAGTATAAAACTGTTTAGACACGAATATTTATCCTTACAACTGTGGTTAATAATTAAAATGCGAATTACAACATTTCCGAGTAAATTTATGAACAAGTAACATAACCCTATATTTCACTTTTCACAATTAAATAAATGTTTGTTTTTTGTTTAAATTGCCTAATTATAAAATATAAACATTATAATTAAGAGGTTATTAACTAAAAAATGTACAAAACGTAACTTTTACTTTTCTTAAAAAAACTGATATTTTCCGGTTGAGTAGTATACGGTCACGTGATTTTTTTTGCTTGGTGTCTTCATATTTGGCGTTTAGTCTGTTAAGTATACCTATGGTTTTTTTACGTCTCGTGTTCGGCAATTGTAACACGCACACGCAAAGGCTGCGGTCTGTTGTTTATAGCCTTGTTTATATACAGGTTTATAGCATTGATTAACAACGTGTTAATCAATGTTTATAGTAATGATTGCATAAACTTTCGAAATTAGAGGTATTAAAGAAGTACAAAAACTTACGCAACCTAATGCAAATCTTATGTATACCAGAACAAAATAACACATTACCTAATTGTGAGTTGACGTTGTGCAAACGGGGGTTTCTAGATAAGCTTATCGTATACAGGTTAATGACGTACATACATCTTGTAAAAATATAGAATTTTAAATTACCATCCTAAAATTTGCAAAAGAAGCAAATATTATTGAAATTTGGTGATAACATTGTATATCTTTTATGAACAATGATAATATTGTATATTGCATTGGGGAATACTTAAAAGACGTTAATTAGAAATAACCTTTTGTGGCCACAATGAATATGGTTTTGCTTATGCGTATATGTAATGTTGAAACAAATATAAATTGCTACTTTGCGGAAGATATGAGGTTTGTGGCAAACCAGTTTTTGTTACACGGAAAAGTTTTCAGAGTTACTAATAAATTCATTCTTCCTTTGCGTATTATAATTTGAATAAACGGATTAGAAATACTGATTAAAATGTAAACGATTTGAAATACATACTAAATGGAGCATATTTAATGCAATGACACCAAATCAATCAATGATGAATAAAAGATTTAAGAATAATATTAACTACAATATATGTTAATTGTAATATTGACTTATTAAAGAAACATCGTATTATTTTAAACACTTAGACACTTTAGATCTAATACCATTGATATATAGGGTGACTCACAACAACTACTCCTTGATCTCTTGTGCCTAAATGGTACGAGATATCAGCTTAATTTTTTGATGGGATATTTAAATTGATAAGAACTATTTTTTTAAATTATTTTCAATTATACAGGGTGGTTAACAAAATTGTAATATTATCAAAGTTAGGTTTTTTTAAATACAACGCCCTGTATTTTGTCATTTTTAGATTATACGTAAAAAATTATGTCAATTTTATTCAACGTTCCCTGTACCTATCGCTTACCAATTTTGACAAAAATTGTGATTTTAAGAAAAGAATATTCAATTTAAACAAGAACTAAAAACACGGAAACCTCTTACTTTGAGTAACACAAATTTATATCAATTTGTTCTGACGTTTAAGGCTTCCATTTGCACTGTGTAGGATTTCGATATTTAGTACATGGTGTGTAGAAAAAGGATTCTTATTTCATATTTTTCAAACATCAAGCACCCACTTAACCTTCCTAATACCGGGTGGGGTCCGCGCGGACCCCAGAACCTTATTTTTGTTATTACATGTGCTTAAAATTTTTTTTAAATCATGAGACTCATTTACATTTGTCATTATAATTCTATGTGCCAAATAATTAACTAACGACACAAAAATGTGGGTATATAGCCGAATATTTTAGAAAATCTCCCCAAAAATGCGGTTGGGGTCCGGTGGGACCCCACACGGTAATAGGTGTAAGTAAAATTTTAATGTCGAATATTGTTGAAATTATGTATTCAATACGTTTTAGTTAATGTTTTCTTTACATTCTTTAAATATTTTCTTATAATCTCATCATATTAGACTATAATATTATCAAAGTATGCAAATTTTAACGATTTTGCTAATTACCATTCTCTTTTGTAATTTGGTATTAGATAAAGGTTACTCAAAATCCCAATCATTAGCTTTCAGTAATTTATTTACGCACGCTTTCTAATAATTCGAGGTAATTAGTTTTCCTATAAAAGGTGTAGTTATAAGAATAATGTATGTAATTGTGCATTACACTTTGAATCCACAGTATTTGCTATAATTTTTTGTTGTGAATTTGTGGAGTTATTGTGATGGCGTCATCCCGAACCAAGAAAATTTTAGAATTGGCTGTTGCTTCTAATTCTGGTGAGTAAATGTTTATCTGTTGTGTATGTATGATACTATATTGTAAAACTATTTGTTACCTGCAGATGAAGAATTCGAAGGGATGATGTCCTTGACAATGAAGAAACGCGAGACGACATATCAAACGCAGAAGATATCTTGGACGAAATTGTGGAAGAGGATGATGAGATGTCCATCGAATCAGAAAATTATGGTATGTGCTACGGAAAAGATGAGACCATTTGGCTGAAGGAACCTCCAGTCCATACAAGACATCGTTCGACAAATGTAATTAGATACCCACCAGGTCCACGTCAAGTTATTCATTTCCCGTGAGATAGTGGAAGACATTGTGACTTATACCAATCAAAGGAGCTTACGAGAAATCGATAGCCGTAGTAATGGTGAAAACAATACGACGTGGAGAAATGTAAATGAGAGGGAGTGGGAGAGGGAGAGGGAGAGGAAGAGGGAGAGGGAGAGGGAGCGGGAGAGGCGTGCGCGTGAGTGCGTGTTTTCGTGTGTGCGTGTGTGCGTGCTAGCGCGAGCTTGCGTGGGTGTGTGTGAGTGAATCAAAGAGTGAGTGAGCGAGCTTGTGAGTGTGTGTGTGTGCAAGTGTACGTGTGCAAGTGTGCGCATGTACGTATGTGCGTGTTAACGTGTGCGCTTGTGTGCGTGTTTACGTATGTCCGTGTGTGCAAGTTTGTACGTGTTCGTGCGTGTTTGTACGTGTGTGTGTGCGTGCGTGTGCGTGTTTGTACGTGTGTGTGCGGGTGCGCGCGTGCGTGCGTGCGTGCGTGGGTGCGAGTGCGTGAGCGTGTCCTCACATGTGTACGCGTGTATGCGAGTTTGCGCGCGCGCGCGTTTTTGACGTGTGAGTGCGTGTGTGCGCGTGTGTACGTGTGTGCGTGTGTGTGCGTGCGTACGTGTATGTGAATGTGTGTGTGTTTGTGCGTGGGTGTGAGTGAGTGATTGAGTGAGTGAGTGAGTGCGTGTGTGAGTTAGTGAGTGAGTGAGTGAGTGAGTGGGAGAGAGCGAGTGAGTGGGTGAGTCATTTAGTGAGTGACTGAGTGAGTGAGTGAGAGAGTGAGTGAGTGAGTGAGTGAGTGAGTGAATGAATGAGTGAGTGAGTGTGTGAGTGAGTGAGTTGTGTGAATTAGTGAGTGAGGGAGCGAGCCAGCGAGTGATAGTTTGTGTATGCGTGTGTGTATGTGTGTTATTTTTTTTATTATAGTTAAGTGAGTGTTTGTTTATATAGGAAGTTAGTGAAATGGGAACTTCAATTGCATGTATAACAATTACGTCGCAAAAATATTTCTCATTACGTTTGAACATGTCTAGACATTGATGCGAAATGGCCATTCGAACTTGCTTATGGTCGATGGTCAGCAGACGCAGCACCCAATTAGCACTAAACTTTCTTATGTCCAAACGTTGATGTAAGATGAAACGTACTCACTTTCACCGCTATCTCTTTAAACTTTATTCGGCGATCCTTCATCACGAATTCATGGACTGTTTTAATTGTTTCTTCATCGTTAGCTGTTTTTGGTCTGCCAGTACGTGGTGCAAAGGATCCAGAGGATGCCGCGTTTAATTCACCAACCTTGTTTGCAACTGTAGGCCAACACTCACCATGAGCTTCATCTAACCCCGTGTGTTCAGCATTTATCATTTAAAACTTAAAAAAAGAAATGTGCTATCGCTGTACGGAACTTGTTTTTATCCATGATTAAGAAAATGCAAAGATTTTTTACTTGTATCGATATGTGTTTATAGCCCATCCGTATGAAACTTTGACTATTTTACGGACAATGTGTGCTAGTGCGCGTGTGTGCGTGTGTGCGTTTGTGCGTGTGTGCGTGTGTGCGTGTGTGCGCGTGTGCGTGAGCGCGTGTGTGCGTTTGTACGTGTTTGAGTGTGTGCGTGTGTGTGTGAGTGCGTGGGTGTGCGCGCGTGTGCGTGTGTACGCATGTGTGTGTGCGTGTGTATGTGAGTGCGTGTGTGCGTGTGTACGTGTATGCGTGTGTGCATGTGTGCGTGTGTGCTTGTGTGTAAGTGCGTGTGTGTGTGTGTGCGTGTGCGCGTGTACGTATGTGTTGTGTGCGTGTGTGCGTGTGTGCGTGTGTGCGTGTGTGCGTGTGTGTGTGCGTGTGCGTTTGTTCATGTGTGCATGCGAACGCGCGCTTGCGTGGGTGGGAGAGTGGGTGCATTTGTTCGTATTTGCATATGTGTGCGTATGCGTGTGTGTGTGTGGTGTGTGCAGGTTTGTGCGGGTGTATGCGTGTGTGTACGTGAGTGTAACGTGCGTGAGTGTGCAGGTGCGCGCGCTTGTGCGCGTCCGTGTGTGTGCGTCTGTGCGAGCTTGCGCGTGTGTGTGAGTGAGTGAGTGAGTGAGCGAGCGTGTGAGTGCGTGTGCGCATGTGTACGTGTAAGCGTGTGTGCGAATGTGCGCGTGAACGTATGTGCGTGTGCACGTTTGCGCGTGAGTGCGTGTGTTCGTTTGTGCGTGTGTGCCTGCGTGCGTGCCTGCGTGCGTGGGTGTATGCGTGTGTGCGTGTATACGTGTGTGCGTGCGTGCGTGTGTACGTATGTGCGTGTGTACGTATGTCCATGTGCGTGTTCGTCCGTGTTTGTGCGTGTGTGTGTGCGCATATGTGTACGCGTGTATGCGCGGTTGTGTGTGCGTGTGTGCGCGTGTGTACGTGTGTGTGTTTGTGAGTGTGTGAGTGAGGGAGTGAGTGAGTGAGTGAGTGAGTGAGTGAGTGAGTGAGAGAGTGAGTGAGTGATGAGTGAGTGAGTGAGTGAGTGAGTGAGTGAGTGAGTGAGTGAGTGAGTGAGTGGGTGAGTGAGTGTGTGAATGAGTTAGTGACAGAGTGTGTGAGCGAGTGAGTGATTGAGTGATTGAGTGAGTGAGTGGGTGTGTGCGAGCGAGCGTTTGTGTGTGCGCGTATGTGTGTGTGGTGTGTGTGTGTGTGTTAGTGTTATTTTATTATAGTTAAGTGTGTGTTTGTTTTATAAAGGAAATTGGAGAAGTGGAGACTTCAATTGATGTTAAAGAAATAGGCGCGGGTGCTCGAGGATTCCTCCTAACGAGTGAATCGGAATTTCCGTATTAACGCATGTATAACAATTACCTAAGGTGTTGTTTAAAGAAGAAAATTACTAAAACGGACGAAGGTGGCGGTTTAGCATACTTCAACAGTGAGTTAGTTTACTATAAACGTTCGAATCTTTAAGTTGAACCAAAGGTGATGTGGAGAAATTGTTAATGAAATGTGCTAATATAGAACTGTTATTGAACAACTTGTGTTAAGATTAAAATTTCTACTGTTAATACCTAACTGTATAATAATCACATGTATAGTCTGTTCTGCACATGTGTTCAATGTCATAAAACACATTTTTTAGGGAAGCTAGTGCTCACAAAAACAAATACCAATAGATCTATTGCTATAGTATCAAAATATTTCTAAAACATAAATTTATTAGAGATCATCACTTCATTTTCACACACATATCGAAACAGATTTTTTGTAAACTATACAAAAACAAAATGTACCTCGCAAGCAGTTGGCTACATAAAATTGCAGGTTTACCAGGTATTGTGGCCAAATTTTAAATTTGAAGCATCCTTCAGCCTATTGAAGCCCATGCTTTCGGCGCAGTTGTGCAAATATTTTGGCAAATGCTGGAACATTAATGGCAGATGGCGTTCGTCAACAGTAGCTGAGGGTTACATTGATGACTCTGTAAGTTCCAAATCGATATTGAAGCCACAATTTTAGGAACGAAAATATCACTACATGTTCAACTGTTAATTTAAACGGCGTGACAATGGAATCATCAGAACAAAACAATCCATTCAGTATTAGTATTAATAATAACAGTAATTTCTTTATTACTATTAATCATTATAAAAATTAAGATTTAGTTAGTTCAGTTACGATGGTTATACAGAATTATTAGTTTGCTTCAAAATAAATTAGTAGGTATTAATGTTGGGAATAACATGTTATGTTAAGTAGGCATAGTAAGGATGAAACTGTAATGTAATATTTAATAAAATTAATTGTGAAAGTAGTATAACTTTATTTGCCTTGTCTTGAAAAGAGTCCAAAACACTTTATCATTATGGAAGGAGTCTAATAAGGTAACACCTTTGGACTCAAAACAGCACCATAAATCAGTTGTTTATGGTACAGTCGAACATAAATTAATTTATTTACAGATATTTAAATAAAAGGTGTATACACCAATATGAATAAAATTATATAGTTAACTAATATAAATATTCTCATATGACAACCTAAAATTGAAAAACGCATATATAAGTTTTGTACACAAAGTTGTAATTTTAATTAATGCGTATATCAGATTTCAGCCATAAAACTAAAGAGTTTTAATGGAGTTGTAAAGGATTAAAACTCCAACACCATAAGAAGTCTACGTTTCGCTAGTTGTAATCCCTTAATTTTCACAAGAAGTAATACCCTCTACTTGTACATAGTCCTGCAAGTCAAACTTAAACCAAGAAAACTGCCATATTCTTTTTCCGTTTTCTCAAATTTTACAACAAAATGGACAATCCAACCCAAATATAATTTTCACCTTTACACACAAGAAAATACTAAACCTCCTCCTCTTATAAACGAGAAAACCAAACCAATACATGATCGCGATTTTTGTATTGCTAGGGAGGAAAGTGGTGGTTCTCCTCCCGACGACAGAGTTTGCTGCCCGAGTCGTAGACAAGCACAGCAACTGCAGAAGGGAAGAAAAGACACTTCACTCCAGGTGTAATTCATATAATTTTTTTCTTCTTGAAAACTGTAAACAATAAATAAAAATGTACACTTTACTCTAGTGTAATATATATGATTTTATCCAACACCTTCATGAAAATTGTAAATAATAAATAAAAATGTGAATTTGGAAATTTAGCCTCGAATCTAGTAGTTATTATCGTTACCAAGGAGTCAGAACAACAAACATTCGAAAATTTTGAAATTTTTTATTGATCCACAATTTTGTCTTGAAAATGGTAGATATTGAAGAAAATAATGAAAATTCAATTCCTGAAGACATCATGGAAGATGCGAAAATGTTAAATTTAAGTTTATTATCAAAAAAATCACAACTACGGTATGAAAAGGAATACGATCTCTTGTTATATTGGACGAGGAAAAGAACAGTTAAGAGGATAAGTTTAGAGATAATTTTAATAAAAGAAGATTTGGATATAAAATTTTCTAAATTAGTGGCATTTATGAAAAAAAAGGGAGCTGGATACAAGCCGAAGAAAGCTGCTACTTTTACCCGAGAGGAATTAACAGGTTGACTGCCGACTACTCCGATCGGAGTGTACCGGCATCAATCGGCGACGCCCCTTACTCCGATCGGAGTGTTGTGTATGTTTTACATATAAGGGCCAGTATTTAGTTGGCGTTGGCGAGAGAATGTTGCAGGCGGTCCGGCGTCCTTCTAAAAACATTTGTTGAGCACGTGTTATAGTTGGTTACGCGTTTTCTATTTTTTGTGTCGCTAAACATGAATGCCAAACCTGGACCTTGGCTCCTGAAGAACATTACAGTGTTGAGAACGATTACAGTGGTTACGAATATTTGCATTTTGAGTCCGAAGATGATGATTATCCCTCCCAATCAGAAGCAGAAAGTGATTCAGATGCACATGATGATGACCAGTCGTTAGGAAATCTTCCAGATTCGGCAGTAAATACCAGTCCAGCTCCGACTAATGCGCAAGTACATTTCCAGTGGACAAAAACAGGTACATTGAAACAATTTACTTTCAAAAAAAATCAAGAGCTTTTAGTACCGGTTCCGGGCAGAGGCAGACCTATAGATTTTTTCAGCCTTATAATTGACGACGCTTTTTTATCTCAGATTGCAGACCAGACAAATTATTATGCTATACAAATTTTTCTTAGCAGTGGAACATCTGCAAAGTCACGTATCACAAATTGGAAGCACCTGAATATTCCAGAGTTAAAAATTTTTATAGGTCTGCTCTTTCATACAGGTACTATTCAACTTACACGAGTAAATGACTACTTGAAAACGGACCCGCTCTTCAATATACCAATTTTTCGGAAATATATGTCCAGAAATAGATTTCTTCTCATCTTGAGATGTCTACACCTTACATCTACCAACACTAGAGCTAACGATCGTTTAGGTAAAATAAGATCTGTGGTCGACTTTTTCAACACGAAGATGAATGAATAGCCTCTATTACCCGGGAAAAGAATTGTCGTTAGACGAATCTATGGTACTGTGGCGGGGGCGCTTACAGTTCAAACAATACATACAAAACAAACGTCACAAGTACGGAATAAAGCTTTATTTGCTTACAGAACCTGATGGATTGGTGCTGAAATTCCGCGTGTATGAAGGTTCATCAGATGAATATGGCGGGACTGGACATACAACCAAAGTAGTCCTGCACTTACTTGAGGAAAAGTTAGGTCAAGGACACGCGGTATACCTCGACAACTTCTACAACAGTGTTGACTTAGCTACAAGGCTGCTGGAAAATGACACCTATTGCACTGGAACCCTAAGGAGTGACCGTAAGCACAACCCACAAGAAGTCATGAAGGCGAAATTAGAACGAGGAGAAAAAGAATCTAGGTTCTGTAGTGGCATTCATATTGGGAAATGGAAGGACAAACGCGATGTCAGTTATATAAGCACTGAGTTTGGGAATGAAACTGGCATTTTCAAGAATAAAAGGAGAAAAGAAACTGTAAAACCTAAAGCCATTCTAAACTATAACAACTATATGTCAGGAATTGATCGCCAGGATCAAATGCTGTCATACTATCCTTGTAATAGGAAAACGGTAAGGTGGTACAAGAAACTTTCTATTCATGTTCTACAAATGAGTTTGATAAACGCATACTACCTACATAGAAAGTACTCTGGTGGTCGTCGTCTTCGTTTTTATGACTTTCGACTGGAGATAATTCGAGATTTGTTAGTCCCGAGTGATGATATACTTGTCCGTCCTCTTATTCAAAAAAAGAATCCGAACGCTAGACATTGCCTTTCAAAAATTGAGAAAACCACAAATGAAATTAAGAAAGGTCGTACTGAAACCAAAAGAGTATCTAGAAAGGAATGTAAAACCTGCAGGCAAAACAAAATAAGGAAACAGACAACGTTTGAATGTAAACAATGCCCTGGAATTCCTGGCTTTTTTGTAAAGTGCTTTGAAGACTTTCATAAAATAATGTAGTTTTTGTCAGTCTGGTATTTTTTATATTTTTTGCCTTGAGCAAATTTATTTATGCTGTTTTGATTTTTTATGATTATTTACCCATAAACCAAATATGTTTTTTTCTGTATACCTTTACCTTATTACTAGTTTAGTTCTTCTGCGCTCCTAATATAAAAATAATAGTTTTTTTACATAATTACGGTGTTTTATTCGTATTATTGCTAAAATGTGTAGTGACTCCGATCGGAGTGTTCGGCATCCCTTGAAAATACTAATGCGTGACGCCGACCACTCCGATTGGAGTATAATCTTTTTTCCCTAATTTTAACAAAAAAAATTGAAAAAGATAATAAGATTATAATTTACGTGATTTACGGCATAAATAAAGGCAACAAAACAAATAAAACTTAACGGCACCAGAGAGTACCTCAAAAAAATGGTCGGCAGTCAACCTGTTAACAGTATTTAATATTTGAAGTATTTCTCTATTTCGTATTAATACTTTTCACTATTAATTCGTTGTTATCGTTTAGGTTGCTTTAATTATTGCTATCTGTGGTGCTTGCCGGTGTGATGAATTGTGCCAAAGTGCTGTTAAAGATGTTCAAGATAAGGGATATATTATAGTAATAACCCCTCCAGATACAAAAACCAAAAAAGAGTATTTATAATTAAAAATAGTACTATTAGAGGCATTAACGGGCATTAACGTTCTTGAATTGATTAGAAGATATGCCTCTCTGAGATCGACTAAAACGGACCATACACGTTTCTTTATTTATTATGGTAACTCAAATGTGCTTTTAGTAATGATTCCTTGAGATAATAATCTTCAGATTTGTTCTTTGATAAAGAATTATCCTCGTTAGAGAACCTTCTAGATCTTGTAGATATCGCTTTACAATTAGGAGAGAGATTCGCAAACAAACGAGGAGGCTCCTTCTATGCGGGCTGGTGCAGCGTTGCAGATGTTAATTGTACGTCGTCCATGTTTACGTTAGAGTGAAGTTGGACCATATTGAAACCAATAAGTACATCAGCGCATATATATATATATATATATATATATATATATATATATATCATTAATATACATTAATATTCTTATCTGCCCTCATACAATCACTGTGGTATTGCTACTGTTAAACAAATTAGAACGGTATGGTGTAAGGGGCACCGTCACCAAATGGTTTCAATCTTACCTTTCACTAAGAACCCAGTTTGTAAGAGTGACTTATAAATCACCCAACCACGTCATTAATCACTGCCACTCGTCCATTTTGCCTGTTACAGTAGGGGTTCCCCAAGGTTCCATACTAGGCCCAACTCTTTTTTTGCTTTTTATTAATGATATAGTTGATTTCTTAAACTATTCGCTATATCTTTATACTGATGATACATCTGCTCTAATATCTAGTACAAACCCAAACGATTTGATATCTAAGGCAAATGCACTGTTAGAGGACCTAAATGAATGGTTTATAGAAAATAAGCTATACATAAACTTTTCAAAAACAAGTCCTATGTCTTTCAATAAACGTATTTTAAGTAATAGACTTAGTATAAATAATACAGATGTATTACAACAACCAGCAGTAAAATTTCTCGGTCTTCAACTCGATGAATCTTTAAATTGGAAAACACATTGCTCTACTTTGATAAAAAAAATTAATAGTTCTTGCTTTCAAATCAGATCCTTAAATTATGTAGTTCCATTCCATGTTATAATTTCCTTCTACTATGGACAAGTTCATTCAAAGTTTTTGTATGGTATTTGTTTTTGGGGATTATCAATATTAGCGCAAGAAGTATTTCTCAGCCATAAAACCATAAAAAGGGTAATTCGAACCATGGCCGGTATAAAAAGTAGGGAATCTTGCAGACCTTCTTTTACAAAATATAATATATTACCATTACCAAGCTTATACATTCTGGAGCTTCTATGCTTTGTCTATAAGAACCAAAACCAGTTTAAAAAAAACTCAGATTTTCATGTACACAATACAAGGAAAAAGAATGACTATCGTAACTCTGTCAATAAAACCAATATGACTGCAAAAGTTCCTTCCTTGTTTGGTGTAAAGCTTTACAATTATTTGCCTCAATCCTTAAAGCAATGTGGCTCTCTCATGCAATTTAAGGGTAATATAAAGTCACTTTTAATGCAACATTGCATATATAATGTGAAGGAATTTTTTTTACTGCTGCAAAGCAAAAACAAAAACAATAACCTCTAGCCCTAGTTGCCACATTATTTGAATTATTTTGTTTTATACACATTGTATTTATGTTTATATTTATTTATTAATATTTATTTTCCTATATTATCTATTATTGTAGTACATTGTCTGTATATACTTAGATGTTAACTAATGACCATACTTAAATTTAATTTTATGTATAGTACGTATATTTGACTTAATCTATTCCACTTTTGTGGTCTAACGATTGAATAAATATTATTATTATTATTACACATTCAATCTCGACGATGATCACTAATATTTAAAATAAATTTCACAAACGTTTATTTCGTTAGCAAAAATGGTTACTTCCAGGTCTCTTTACAATAACCTTAGGTTACGCTTCTCACAATAGATTACGAATAACAAAATATTCATTGTACTAACTTCTAATCTGCCTAAGCACTTTTATTTCTTGAAAAAAATCACTAATGTTTTGCTTAAACTCACAATGTATTACATTAGTAGTTATTTGTGAATATCTATACAATTTATCCCCTTAAGGGTTAATGCAGTGGCTATACAGGCCCTGCTAAACTATAATTTTCACAAAGAAACTCCAACAACTAACCATTCTGATGGTTATCACGTGCGCAACCCGTACTAAAAAACTTCTAACCCTCTAGCTAACTTGCAACTTCTAATTCTTCCCCTCTAATTTGGGCACTCGCTTATATACCTTCTGCTCGCCATTTTGCCAACACGTAGCAATAAATTCGCTCTAAACTTAAAATTCACCTATCAAAACTGAGTATTCCACTGCGTCTCTACCTCGCGTCACAATGTCCAACACGGACAATCACGCTACCCTTATACAACACTCGCCGTCATCTTTATTTTACGTAAAAATTTATAAAATCTCCTCGAAGAAAGCGTCTATCCTCACCATATTCATTCAGTATATTCACCAGAGCGTATCTCAACTTTCCATACATATCTTACGTGTGCGCGGATTTTACTTCCGTAAAATCTAACGAACTCCCTCACATTCTATCACCTTCATTCGTGAATATGCATTTATTTACCATAATTGCACAATATTACAAATGTTTCTACAAACAAAAATATGCATACATATTTCTTACCGTACGTTAACAAAATATCAATATATCACAACTCACTCATACGTCTACAACCACTTCTTTCAGTTCAAATTCCTTCATACACAGAAGAAAAAGACCAGTAGTTTTACCAGTGTCATATCACTAAAAATTTACTCAAAGCATTATTTATCAACCAAACTTAATGCTTTCAACGCGAGGAACTAAAAACTAAGGCTTCATTATAAATCCAGTGACGAATCATTTACACCACTTACATTATGCATACACACACACACACACACACACACACACACACACACACACACACACACACACACACACACACACACACACACACACACACACACACACACACACACACACACACACACACACAAAATTCTCTTCATGCAAACTCGCTTCAGCCACACTCAATATACGTCACATACGCCATCAAAACCCTGCAAATACACGGTGAGTCAAAATCACCTTACAACGTCATTTTAAACTTTAGTGCACTTAATAATTTTCTGATTTTTTCATAATTTGTCGTTCATATATTTAACTCAATCAATTAAGGGTAATGGTCTACATGGTAGTAGTCTTCACAAAATTTGCTTATTAATTTGACTTACTTGATTTTGCTTTACACATTTACTCCTGTTGGAAATCAATCAATGTCATGTCTATGAAGAAAATATTTTTTTCTTCAAACGTCAGAATATTAGGTCATTGCTCGGCTGAGTAGTAGGCGCCAAAGTTTGACATTTTCGCTAGAGCAGATTTTACTTTTCCTTTTCCTGTCTCCGTAGGGAAAAGTGGTTAAAGGAACAACATTATTTAATTTTCATTTATTCAAAAAAATAAAACTAATTCATTAATGTAATATTAAATGTAATTGGTAAGTGTTATATGTTGAAAACTGAAGTCATGCAGCGCAGAAGTAGACTCTGTTAAAGTATTTACTAATGGTATAACTGTCGATTTGGGAGATGACCTCGGCGATGACGATGCTTTTAGATTTCCTGCGTCTGTTTCCGTTATCACAGTTTCGTTTAAATTTAATATTGGGGCAGCATACTATTTTTTGTTGCGAATAGGCTCTTATATGTATCCTTCCGCCAAAAAAGTCGACCTCCAACCTCCGTGGCGCTTCGAGTCCACATTTAGTCCACCATCGATCAGTAATGTAACCAAAGTACGCCTTAAACAGTGACCCGTAAATTCTTGCACATTGCTCAATTTTAGACTTTTCCGTGTACAACACTGATCGCATGAATTCCCATAACATTTCTATAGCACTTCCCATTTTGATATTTAAAACAAAATCTTCTCTCTTGCATATCTCTGCGATGATTGTAAACGACCGCACTTTTCTCGTTTTGCTATAGGGAATTTTTATTAGGATTAAATTTCCCATATCTTCAGTGCCATCTATATCCATTTTCAACATCCCGTCGCGTCTGCATGCGCCGGTTATTTCGATTAATAAAACAATCTTAATTACTCATATTACATTGGAAGGGCGCAAAATTAAAACTGATTTAAATTTACCTTTATTCCTAAATGTACTTCATCTGGTGCGTCCATTAAAAAACCTTCAAACTACTCTTTAGTAAATATTCTTGACTATTTTGCAGAATATCGTTCTTTAAATGTTAACTCCATGCTTAATAATTCATTCGGATTTGATTGTCGAATAACGGGGCCACATTGTAGAAGATTTCTATTTCTTATATTTTTCTATCTGGTGAAAATACTCAAAAAGTACATTTCCATTACACCATTGAATAAAGTGTTGATACGCAGCAATAGCTATTTGTATTGCTATCGCAACAAACCCTGCACTCGGGAGGAAAGCCACCACTTTCCTCCCAAGTGCAAAGTTTGCTGTCCGAGTCGTAGACGAGGGCAGCAACTGCAAAAGGGAGGAAAAGACACTTTACTCTAGTGTAGTACATATGATTTGTCCAACACCTTCATGAAAACTGTAAATAATAAATATGTAAAAATATGAATTTGGAAATTTAGCGTAGAATCTAGTAGTTATTATCGTTAGCAAGGAGTCAGAACAACAAACATTCGAAAATTTAGAAATTTTTTGCGTTCTCAAGAAAATGGCAGATGTTAAAGAAAATGATGAAAATTCAATTCCTGAAGACCAATAGTGCTATTAGAGGCATTAAGGTTCTTGAATTGATTAGAAGATATGCCTCTCTGAGACCGACTAAAACGGAACATTCACGTTTCTTTTTTTATTATGGTAAATCAAAATCCCAAGTGGTGGGAAAGAACACCATGTCAAAAATACCCCAAAAAATTGCTAAATACTTGAAGTTACCCAATCTAAAACTTTATAGAGGACACAGCTTAATGAGGACTTCTGCATTACTATTAGTTGAAGCCGGTGGAGGCATACTAACAGTGAAAACACATGCGGGCTGGTGATCGACAATGGTTGCAGAAGGTTATTTAGACCAATCTATTTCAAAGAAATACCAAGTCACTAATCAAATTATTAATGGACCAATTTCTTCATCGACTATTATATCAGACATTTCTTCAGCGGAACATATCTCTTCCAACATTTCCTTCGGTTACAGTACGAAGAATATCCCTGCTAATTTCACAAATCCAATTAGTTGTAATAATCTTACAAATTGCACATTTAATGTTTTCAGTGAAAAATCTTGATTTAGTTTATTTAAAATGTGAAATAGAAATTAATGTAAATTCAACACTAATAAATATAATAAAAAAATAAATTTTTTTAGCTGCAGCCAAAATATTTTGCCTCCCTAGGGAAAAATGTGGACTTTCGTCACGAAAATTAGGGAAGAAATTGAATTTTCGATAAAGGTGTAGGAAAAAATAATTTTCATCGGATTTTGGCGGTCCGAGGCACGGTACTGCTTCATTCGCTTTAACGGCAATTTCGAGCGGCGTGCATTGTATTCTAAAACCAACTAATTTATAACTATCTTTTTAGTAATTTAATTAACTTATTTTTTTTCTTATTAAAAATTTCGAACTGAGAAATAATTCTTTCACTCAATGATACGGTTATTTACTGCGTTACCAAGGAAGCAGCATCTACATACTCATGAAAACAAACCTACCTACTTGACAATACCGTTTAATTTACCGACGCTAATAATATCTGTTAAAACCTATCATTGAAAATAAATGTTTTGCGTAAGTTTGCGGAAGTTTCATGGCTTGCCTTCTATTAGCAACATGAAAAGTGTAATTTGTGGGAAATTCAAACGCATACCAGTTATTTCTGAACACCCTGTACTTATTTCTGTAACTTCTTTTAGTTATATTATACAGAACTTAACCAAAGGATGGTATTAAAGCAGTGTTGGCCCTACGAAAACTGTCATTGCGTCTCAATTTAGTTTCAAGGCCTTATGGGGTTCTCGCAAAATTACATATCCCCCAGTTGCCATTCATCAATATGTGCCAGAAAGTACAATCAAATATAATATTCTGATTTATTTTCAAATTTATTAAGTATTTCATTCCACTTGATACCAATCACAGTGGTTCTAACCCGTGTTCATAAATGCAACAATAGATAAGTCTTTCATAAGTTCCATATTTTATTCCTTTTACTAAAATGTTCTTTATTTTAGTTAAAATAAAATTCTTCCAAATTGTTATGGGGCACTAACCTGGTTCAGTAAGTAACTGCAGAGAATACATACTATCATTGGTAAAAAATATTTCTATGAGTGGTAGTAATAGCGTTTAGAATTTGCTACTTATTACTTTGATTGGCATCCTGAACTCAAATAGAACACAAATTGTACAGACTTTGTTCTAAAAAAAACAGTTTCATTTCAATAAAACGAAAATAACGAAAAACCAAAGGTTAGGAACCACAATGTAAAAAAAGTATATAGGTACAATGAAGTATTGATTCTACTGGGTCTCCTGTCATGTGTGTTGAGTGTTTTATTTTTTTCTCTTCTCGCTTTCACGTTATCGAATTTTTGGTATCGAATTGATTATAAATTAAGAATTAAAATTTGGATATTGATTTTATTAAGCTAAGTATTTTAGTTCGAATTAAAATTTCGTATTGTAGCTAAAATGTTTTTCTTTGTTAGTGTTAACTTAGTTGGAATTGTAAATGTCATACAAATTTTCCAAGCTTTAGTCAATTAAAATAAAGTTTTAAAATTAAAAACGCAATATGAGATACAAACTTTAAGTTGCTTTTGTATCGCGTTTCCGTTAACGTCAGTTGGAGGAACAGTTGGGAAATGGTGGCATGAGTCTTTTTCTGTATAAAGTTCACAAGTTAGTTTTTGGTTGAGAATTGTCATTGCAGAAGGCGAGAAAATGCATTGAGCTACAACATGTCCTGAAGTAAAAATAGGTGCACGATACCAGTACATGGGATGATTCCATTTTAGTTGCATGAAAGCTGATAATGCAATTTCTATGTGAAAGCTTGATGTCAAAAATATATGACGTAAGAGTGTAGTGATGGTGCAAGTGCAGAGGGTTCTTTGTCGCGGTTAATTGAGAGAGCCTTAAGCACGCGCGCGATGTCGGTGGCTGCTAAGTGTCGGTCCTGGGAATCATGAACGTTTCGTAGAGTTTAATTGCCCAAACACCTATTGATGGATCTTGTAGTGGTTCAACGCCCCAGGGATTGTACCGATTTAGCGGTCCTCTGATGTCAGTGTGGAATTTAGTGAAAAAGGTTGTGTTTAGTCAAGTGCACCCTACTAGTGAATTATTTAATGCTTCTTGCGAATTGAGTTTACCGATCATTGCTTATTGAAGAAACACACCAGTCACCGCGTAGAATATTAGCCAGCTTAATATACAAGGAACTCACTGTGTATAGAACTTTTGTAAATACATATAATAATAAGATTTCGTCTAAATAATGCCAAAGTGTTAATGTCACCAACACCCTGAACCACCGGATATTCCGTTAGTTCTGTGTATACAGATTTTATAAATCCGTTAACCAGCTACTTAAAAGCTTAAAATCAGTGAAATAACTATTTGGGGATTGCTGCAATTGACTACCGAATAAGAGGTGCCACGAGAGGTTGTCTCCCGGAGAACCGCTTACGTGGAGGCTGATTATACCCAGTTTACTTTCGCTGTGTAGGATTCGAGAAAGCCTAAACACATACCCAGAAGGTAACCCATCTGTTTGTTGATGTATGTGATCATGGTGGTTTTAGGTAATTGACATTTTATCCATAATGTATTCAGTTACAAGCGGATGAAAGCATTTGTTTTTGTATTTGAATGTTGCAAGCCATTAACTTTTACAACAAATTGCTTTTAAATCGTAAGATTGTTAACTTTTAAATATTTAGAATTGATCTTCGTATTTGTTTTGAGGTTTAATAAGCAACTTTATACTAAATATTTAAAATTACATTAAGATGAGAGGAAGCAACCTTGCAAATTTGGTTCCGTTTAAGCGTTTATCACATAATATTTCCAATTATAATTTCAAGACAATAGGAATTTGACCTGACGCTGGTGTAGATTGTGTGTATTAGTACTTATTTTGGTTTACTTAATATATTTATAGTACAATGAATTTATGAACATTATTTGTAGTCTCATCCCTGACTAGTGAAAAGCTATTAAGACGGTATTTGGTGTAAAATTTAAGTATAGTACGTTTTACTCAAATTTAATTTTGTTTATCAAATGTTGATTGTTTTGAGAATGATGGAGTGGCAAATTCACGATCTGAAGTGATTAATTTGTTTATTTATATTTTTATAGAGCATTCATTTAACGTAACGAATTAAGAGAGTTTTCATTAGCGATGATTTAGCCTCGTGTTTGTTTCTCTATTGAGTTAGTTGATGATAAGATTGTGTTAGACAACTAGTGTGCCTGCGTGTATTTAACAACAGCTGCTTTGATCACACGCTTTACAACCTAGAAGGTGTGTGGCTATTTTGGTATATTTTTATAGGTAGAGATCCCTGGTCGTCACTGGGGCATCTGGAGATTAGCCCGCGTAAGGTAAGTGAAACATTGTCTGTTTAGCTGACTATACCTTTGGATGTGCCCGGTTGTGCTCTTCCCGACTTTGCTTTAACAATAGTCTGGCGTCCATTATCACGACATTTGGTTTATTTTTCTTTAAGTGTGACAACCCCGATTTACGACTTACGGTAATACGGCAAGCCTCCCTAAATATTTAAATTTTGAAACACACTCTCGTTCCCTATATCTACTGAGCTAGTCGGCCAACTTGAATTATCTGTTACGTCCGGTGTTTATTCCGTTTTCAACTATAACATGTAATTTTTGGCGCCTAACATCTGGGGCTTGTGTTTTTCTTTCTTCTCGTTTTCTTTAGATCGATTGTACTTTAGGTTACCTTTGTCGTATTTTTATTGTTACTCTGATTATTTTTGAAGGAGTTTCGTAGAATTTTAAGATGGGCTACAAGTTGAATGTAGACAGACTCACGCCTAGTGAAGTAAAATATGAAGTAGCTACTAGAGGTGTTGATTTAACGTTAGGGGTAACAGCGTTACGCGCGTTGTTACGTACTATTTGGAATGAAGAAGGTGGCAGTAAAATTACGCCGCATCCCGATTATACTTTCGATTTCGAAACAGATAAAATTGTTATTGAAACTAAAGTTGAACTGGAAAACTTATTAGATGAGGTCGAAACAAATATTAAGCATTTCTTAGGCAGAATTAATAATTCAGATCCGAAGATTGATGCCGATATGAAAATTATTGAAAGTTTTGTTTTTGTTTTACATCAATCTAAGTATGAAATATTGGACAAAGGAGTTGTTTTGAAAAGTTGGAATCGTCAGATCATAGTTCAACAAATGACGATCGAAATTCAAATACCGACATTTCAGTACCCATTAGTAATCTGTGACGAATATTATTGTAAATGTGTACCGGTTTCTAAATGGAGTTTAACATTTTCTGGGGATTCCAAGTCATTATAGATAAGTGCTTTTTAGGAACGAAGTTCGGAATTACATATTTCACGATGCGTGGATGATAGTCAATTATTTTGGGAATGTTTAGATTTATTTACGGGTAATGCATTGATTTACATTCGATTTGTTAGGAAGGAGGTTAGAACTTGAGGTGAGTTGCTGGAGTTACTGAAAATTCAATTCCAACCAATAGATTATGACGATTGAAATTAAGCGTTGTATTCAAGGTACTTAGGAACCTACGGGAATTTATATACGTGGGAGAAACCCCACTGGTTACCATTAATAAGAGAAAGGGAGTACTTATACAACCTATACAAGAAGTACAGGTGACTTCCCGTGAAACGAAAGTCAATAAGAGTGAAAGCAAATTATGTTATGAATTTCCGGAAAACACACTCACGATCCTTTAGCTTATTGGGCTAGTCGGCAAACTGTAATTATCTGTTACATCCGGTGTTAATTCCGTTTGCACCTATAGCACTCCCGGTGTAGGTGTAACAAGCTGCGGCAGAACAGGTAGTACTAAAGCAAATTAGAAAAAAGGTTCTTGTAAACAGGGGTTCTAACTCACTTCACTTCATGAGACACATGTTTTAATTTACCATTGTGTGATAATAAAATAACAACTTAAGATATAAAGACACCACTCAGAAAAGTGATACTGCATGATGAAAAGTTTTCATTTAACTGTCATATCTCAAAAATATTCCCGTGGCGTAGATCCGATACCCCAACGTCACCAACTTGAACGACACTGTCATTTTCTCCAAACTGTGGAATAACTTAGATTATTTTTTCTTCTTCTTTCTTGAAAAAGCAACTCTTATGCTGAAGCTCTAAACTTCACCACTCCAAATCATTCGATATGTATGATTTTTGCATCATATTTTTTTTTATAAAAGTCCCGGTATTTTTGTGAGTGTGGTCCTTCCTTAGACTGTGCAACTTTTGTTATGCCAATTATTTATTTTGTATTGAACGTTTTAATTTGATTAAGGCCTACGCATGTACTCTTTTCTGGTTATCCAACTTTAATTAATTTAAAACTATGGAGAAATGTCTAAAACCTGCAAGATTTGAAACCAAACCCTACGTTCTGACGGCGACCAAAAATGTAAGCACTGCCTGCATACTTTCTAGAACTTTTGTATTTGACGGAGTTCACTAAGGACAGTGAAAAGCTGAAGTTGTTGGCCAATTTTCTAACTGACAATGTGTTCGATGTTATAAGCGAGGCTTCAACTTACAACAACGATATTGACATACCCAACAAAACCAACACAGTCAATAGGAACGAAATATCTTCTCGTCGCGAACTGGCAACCAGGAAGCAACGACCAGGTGAGTCTGTTAAACAGTGTGTACATGCCCTTATGCGAATAAGTAAACATTGTAATTTAAAAAACGTTACTGCCGAGGAATATAGAAATAAGTGAGGTCTTCAGCAGCGGTTTGATGCTTCCTAATGTTCGACAACGACTTTAGAAAGAAGTGATCTAACGCTAGATTCGGCTGCCCCTCAAGCTAAAACTGCTTCAACAGCAGCTCTTAAACAATTAGGAGATTATACTCTCGGGACCACAACAATTGCGAGCGTATTTCAAAGTATGGAAACCGCTATCGGCCCTCCCCTTGGCACGACGGGCTCTATTAGTCAACCTGGAAGCTCAGACGCGGTTAATCACAGTACTGTATCAGCTGCTGTTCCAAATAATTTCAAGAGTAAAGACTTGAAATGCTTCATCTGTGGATACGATCAACATGTTTGTGGTAAATGTCCCGTATTTGCTATAAATGTGGTAAATCGAGACGTTTTGCGAGAGTTTGTAAGCCTAGGCCCACGAGTAGAAGGTTTGGGCACCAATAATTGCACCTGGAGCTGCAGGTATCGCCTTAACTAAAGCTATATTACTTGTTTAATTGACACTAAATAGTTATGTTCATAGTGGAATTGTGAGGGGAAATGAACTTTTAGTGCACCTACAGCTCGGACAAGTATCTATGGCGTCTACTAGCGTTTCTTCCACTGTTGATCGGAACATTATAGCGGATTTTGAGCTACAAGATCATTTCTACCCGAACTTTATGTTTTCAGCACTTAAACACTTATGCGCTGATGTTCTTATTGGTCTCAATATGATGCAACTTCACTCTAAAGTAAAAATGTCTTTTGGAGAACGACGACGTACACTTAACATCTGCAACGCTGCACCAACCCGCACAGAACCTCCTCGTTTATTTACTAATTGTAAACCGATTGCTACAAGATCTAGAAGGTTCTCTAATAAGGATGAATTGTTTATGAAAGAAGAAATCTCAAGATCATTATCTCAAGGAATTATCACTGAAAGCTATTCTCAATAGCTTAGCTATTGAAACGTGTTCAGAGTTTTTAATTTTTGTTTGAGTGTATATTGTTTGTTACAGGTTCTGCCACAGTCTTCCGGATTTTTCAACAGGCCACACTGGTTTTTCAATTTTCAAAATCGTTCAGAAATCCATTGTTTCCGGCCTTGGCCAGCAAAACGTAAAAATTTTTAAATTAGCCCCGCTGACTTTTATACATGAACATTTGTTGACAGCTGTCTACCTATTAGAGCCGTATGACATGGTATATGTTCAATGCATCCAACATAACTTAAAATATGATTGCGTCACGAAAATAATTTTTGAAAATATTTTTAACGAATTACAAAAAATGTTGTGTATCACACGTCCAGAAACTATTTTTGCGAATACTCGCAGTTGGAGGTCTCGGCTGTAATTCTGCTTAAAGTTGCAAAATGATCGTCTCTGGCATTGTGTTACAAATCAATCAAAGAAATCTGAGATATCGTTTATAATCTTTTGAATTCCTAAATAATCGAGATTGTTTATCGGGCAGGTTATGCGTAACTCATTCTAAATATTTCGTTTTTGTTCACTTTAACAATGTTAAATTAAAATTAATTTTAATAAAGTAAATCTCTTGTATATTAATTACTCAACTATGCGTTAAAATATACATTAAAACAATACTGTACGGTATCTTGTCACGTTTATGTTATTGGTACCAAATAATGTCGGTCACAAGTTAAGTTTTCCTAAATACAATCAATTAAATTTATTAGAATTAGTATTAAATAAAGCAGAAAAGATAACAAATATAGTCACCTAATCATTATTCTGATTTTCGTTTCTGACTCTTAATTAAAGAATGGTGAGAATGATTAAAAAAATTCGTTAATGCAATCTATTATTGCAGTACTTTAAATAATAATACAATTGAAATATTATTTAATTTTTGTGACATTCTAACACACGGGTACATATAGTCAGGAAACCGGAAATAAATAATTTTTATTCATTGCTAATGCTCTATTTGTGATACTATCACCAGTAAGATGGTAACATTCTTATCAAATAATTACTTCATAATTTCATAATTCTGTAATTTATACCATTTTTTAAATGCATTCTGAATGAATTTTTATATAATCAATGTGAATAAGGTACTATTCTTAATTATCACTTATAATAGATTAATACAAACTGTACTGGTCTTCCACAAAATCTTAAAATGTGATTGTTTTGCAATATCATGATGGGTGTGTAGCTCATAAGGTATATTGTGAATCCCAATTTTATTTAGTGCAAAAGAATTATTAGCTTGGGTACATTAAAAAACACTGACCACATGTGCTCTTTGCATTAGATTGAATCATCTTTCAATATGATACACGCGTTTATAGGAATCCCCCACGTCTTGTTTAAAAACTTGAACCAGCGTTGGCAGCTCACCATTGAGAAAGTATCGTTCTGTTAATACATATCTCTTTGTGGTAGCATCGGTTATAGTCATAAAAAATGGCGTTTTTACACGGACTAAGATTGTCGCTACTCATAGGTAAGTTTACCCTAGACATCGCTTAATACAATTATAATTGGTCTAAATTTCAGCAATTGTATGCATCTATTCAGTTAAAGCCGCTCATGTATCTATTAATTGCATACCACTTAGAAAGTGTCCAGAGTTATATAATTTGGTTAGAAATCATCGCGATGCTCCACACACTATTTCAATATTGAGAACTTCCCATTGTGGATATCATGGTTCACAACCTAAAGTGTGGTGTACCCAAACGAACCCTATATGTAAAACACCAAATGGAAAATTAGGTAAGTTTTGAATATAAAACATGTTTAGTTATTTACGAACTAATACCTATTTAAAATAATACAGTAAATGATAGATACTGGTGCAGGTGTAAGAAATAAATACGTTGCCAAAATTCAAAAATTCAATTACATTAATATTTTTCTGGTTTTATGAAAAGAAATAATAAATAGTGTTGATTATATTTAAATCTCACACATTTTCCGTTATGCAATAGAATACGTGTTGTGCATAAAAATAGTAGTTTGAGTGTAAAAGTGATCATGAACTCCAATCCAAAAAATTTGATGTAGGCAACATAAAATTTTTAGAATAACATTAGATATTCAGAACCGTATGATATGTAATAAACAGCCTCAATGTTATCTAAAGCGAATGATCTGCAAGTACAAGTATATTTTCAGAAAATTTGGCGAATAATCAACTATAAAGTAGTAAATAATTTTTGTAATATCTTTTAATATAAATTTAGTTTCTTTAATGCAATCACTACTACATTGTTTACCTAAATATTATCACTGCTACTTAAATTTGATGCATTGGTAATTTATAATAAATAGAGTTTGCAGTGGTAATAATCTAGTAACGGTATTGATGTTTTAACTGGTTTGTGGTTGGTGATTTTTTTTTTAAATTAGGTAAATAGCAGTTGATTTAGAATTTGAGATTTATTCTCTACTATCCCGAAATCAGTTTAGGTAACGTACATATCGTTTTTGCACAACTTGATATAATAGTATTCTTCCCATACACATACTCTGAGAAATAAAAGGAAACGAAATCTATTCCAACAAATTTTTATTTTATGATTTATTTTACGGAGGGACGAATTGTGTAAGAACGAACAGTTTAATATACAGGTTTACCGTGGACCTGTTGTAGAGGTAGAAGTGTTTAGCAGATAGGAAATAGTTGGCAATACTGCAAATCAGCTGGAGAGGATAAATTCTAGAACATTTTTTTGCCAGTTCTGCATAATTTTTAGTATTGTTTATATGATACTTGAATTCCTTTCATAAGTTTCGGTTTCAAAGTTTCCAGTTTCGTTTCAGATAGTGTAAGTGACGATAACCACAGCGATTGTTACCAACAAAATTAATTAAGGCTATCAGAATGTATTGTAATATATGTAAAATATTATAATTTCTGCTTGAAAAATCTTTAGAAACCTTAATTCATAATAAATAATAATATGTATTTAGGTTATGTAAAGAATTGCCCGTGATTAGTCACATAATTCATACTAATTATATGGATGATGCACTAACTTGTACTGGACTGCATAAGAACAGGTTATAATTTTAATTAATATTAATATTTCGCTAATGTGTGAACAAATCAAAATAAGGTCGAAAGCTACTTAATATGTTGGCAAACATTGAATCATGGATTAATTCCGTGTATATGATTAAGAACCAGTAAAAATCTGAGGACCTTTCTCATACATTCGACTTTTAAACAAGGTTGATAAATAACGTATTTACATATGTATGCATATTACACATTATCTTATGCTAAATTCTCATTTTATCTTTAATTATACATACGCTGTTGTCCAATGTCAGTTGTATCCTGAAGATATTATTAAATATACCTAACAACAAAGCGTTATTTGTATACCTTGATTGCTTCATAAATTATACAGATAGGCTATATATTATTTCAATCTTAATATACCATTAATAGATATTTCAATTATTATTTATAATATTATATAAGTCGATACAGTGTATTGCATTACACTGGTCTAACAATTAATTATCCAGTTTTATTTTATTAAAATTCAAAAGTGTTAAAAATAATTTTATTAGCTATAATTAATATACTTAGCGTTTGAGTTTTTAAATGGTATATTTTTATATTTATATTTTGTATAAATCTATACGTTTCGATAGCAACTACAGTTATGATCCTCAGTAAGTGGTAATATCTGTAAGAATTGTTGAGATGTTACAACACATTTATAAATTTGTTCTAAATTTATAAATACAACTCAAAAACCATTTTCTTATTAGCTGTAAGTTTAAAGTAGTACATAATCTAAATGTTAAACATTTAGCGTTTAAATATTTCAAGATCCAAGCTTCAAAAATTTCATCTGACCAAAGTGTTGTACAATTATTTGCAATAAGAAGTTTTTTGTGATTTATTTAGATTGGGTTGTTCAACATAACATATAGAAGTGCCCGCTAAATACGTAGTAAACTTTTTCGGTAACCAACCTACTACTAATTTCTTTTAATAAAGAAAATTCGTTTTCTTAACATTTAGTTATTAACAGATACACCAAACAAGTACTACTAGCTATAAATTTACCTGTGGTAAAGTTGAATATTCTTGGTGCATAGAGTCAAGGTTCTTTCTGTTTTATTGTAGTGAAGTATACAAAAATAACAAATTGTGTAAAAGAAAGACAGGATAGAAAAAAGGTATGAATATGTTTGATACGCTTTATAGAACACATACATTTTAATTGTTGCTTAAAGAAAATTATGAAAGCGTGTAAATATAAGATTTAGGATTATTAAGTAGGTACACTCATAACTATATAGAATTTATAATTTACATTTAATCTCGCATAAATAAAAATAATTTATAATTAGGTGCTATAAAAACATGAAGAATATTTTATTCACTTTTAAAGAATTCGTTGACTATTATTAGGTTTCTACATTTATCAGTTTATGATTTATGATAGTAACTTATACGATACTGCTCAAAGTTAAGCAATTCAAAATTGTAAAACCGCAACATTTCATTATTGATTTTTAATAATGATACTAAAATAAATGCATTTACTAAGTTGTTGCTAGGCTTGTTTAAGGGAATTTGAGTCACCAAATTAGGTTTTTTTAATCAAGCATTAAGAATTCAACATAAAAAAATTATTTACTGATCTAACCATAACACTAGGTGTTAGGGAAGTAGTATACTCAGGGGGTACTGTTTAACAGGTTGACTGCGTAACTAAAAGCGAACTGCCACCTGTTGTGCGGCACCGGTCTTTAAGGACCGGTAACTTGTTATCCGTTCTGTGCCGGTACCGGTCCTCGGGGCGTTCACCGGACACCTTTGTTGCTAATACACACTTTCTTTTATATTTAAAACCGTGTCCCACGATGATTTTTTAGAAAAAAATTTTGAATTTGAAATGCTGGACACAAAATTCATAATATTTTTTGGCTTTTCATTATCAAATAAAAGATTAAAAGTATTAAACTAGGTTCAGATAATATGTATATCAAAACAAATATTCATATTGCTATCAAACAAATAAGAAAATGATCAAACAATAACACTTGAGACTGTACATGCATACAAACATTTTTCAAATAAAATGCAACAAAAATAGCAATAGGTGATCACTTTTGTCACTAAATCGCTAGTTTCTCTGCTAGTGTGCGTTTCTGGCAATTTATTGTAGCACCCTTGACACTGTCTCCTCTTCTTTTTCTCTGGTCGGTGGAAAGTTCTATTTGGAGTTATTTTTTCAGTTGGTGGTGTAGGAAGCGAAGCTAATTCCTGTACCAATCGTCTTCAAAACTCAGTTATGGGTAATTTTGATGAACCAACTCTCCTAAAAATAATCTAGGAATTCACAACTCATACTCCAATCAAGCTTTCAAACACCAGCTTCTTATACAATTAAGTCTCCTACGTAAAACCGAGTGGTATGAGGACATCTGGTCGCTATAAACGACCCCATTTCAGCCTTATTACAGTAAATAATGACTTCTGATTTTAATATGGTGTTACCTTATCTGATACGCTTTCCATTAGTCCAGTAGGTATGCATATTGCTGTGTGGGTTAGGTTTTACCTGAGTATGTCACAGTAAATAATATATTTTTTAAATAAAGTTTCGGATAAACTCAAACTAGAATAAAAACTGTTAGCGTATAAGCAGTGCCAATCTTTGAAGTCGACGTATTTTAACAGATCGTACACTATTAATTAATTAATTAATTACATTGCTTGTATATCCATCTACTGTACACAGTTCATTAATTTGATGTTGGTTTGGAATGTACTGCTTAAAAATTAATGGAACCATACTTTCGCCAATAACAAGAATTCTACCGGGTGTTGGTGCTTCTTTCAAATTTGTATTTGTAATGTTGAGTAGGTTCCAAATTTAGTAAAATCAATCGTTTTTGTTAGAAGTGTCGTTAACGCAAAAATGTGTACAACAAAGATCTGTCTATCTCTTGTAATTGTGTTTGCAACGAAATCGTTATGAAATAGAATCTTTTGACCAATAGAGTTTTAAAGACGCAGGTTCATTGAAGCCCACTACAAAGACAAAAAAACGAAATGTTTTATTTCCCGTTGTTGCAATCAAACCATAAGTATGGACCAGGCTTTGAAGAATTTTGAATAGACGTGTTTCTTCAACAATAAGTTTTATTACATCTTTTGGCAGAAAAAGCTCGAAGGAGTCTATAGGATTCTTTATTAAATTAGCATTAAAATTTAATGTAGAAGAATCTCGACGCCACAAAATGTTATCATCTTCAGCTTCATCAGTATCATGCCACTCGTTTAGATCTACCGTAACACTTTTTATCAGTATTTCGTCCAAATCAACATTTTTAGGAATCTTCACTAAAAAGAAGTCTGAAGTCGGCAAATAGTTTTTATCTTGCACTGAATCGTCCGAATCTAAATCTAACTTCGAATCACTATTACTTTTTAGCGTTTGCAAAGGTGAATTATCACATAAAAAACTTTTTGACGAACATAGAAATAGGATACTCTTGTTGTTCTTCGTCAAATCAAAATAGGCCTTTATTCATGTAAACGGACCCTGCTCGTGCTGACCAGCTTCTTGAAAATGAATTAAAATTAAACGAGATTGTAATACGTGCTAAGTTATGATTTATTAATTATATTTATTTGATCACGATCCATGCAGTATACTTTGAATCTTTTTATTATTTTATTTTATATCATATGCGCATATTCTGTTTGGACATGTTACCAGTTCCTTTCCTAGTCTCTTAATATTCACTTTTGTTTACTGAACATAAATAAAAGGCATAAAAAATTAAATGCCCTTATATATGAAAACGTATACTTTCACGATTATTACACATAATTAAAATACTTATCTTCTGGGTTATTAAATCATGTATTTCTTTTATTTACCTTTTATATAAATTTAAACGTTTCGACAACAGTTCCAGTTATCGTCACCAGTGAACGGTAAGATAAATAAAGCAAATTTAGGATTTAATAACCTAAAAGGTAAGTAATTATAAGTTTTTGTTATGAACGAATAAGTTCAAAGGTAAATATGTAATTAAAAATTATTATTAATTTTATTAAATACCTAAATAAAAAGTTTACCTCGAGTAGGATTTGAACCTACGACCTGTACTTTGCTAGAGTACCGCGCTAACCAACTGCGCCACCAAGGTTCAAGCTCCAATCGATGTAAATTTTGTCTTTATGTATGTAGAACTCATGTGAATCTCATTATATTTTGAATTTACATCAGTTCTTAATTTCCCATTCACTAGTTGTTTGACAATTTACATCAGCACCATGTATGCCTTCAGCTGATTATTAACTGCCATTTCCTTATCTACTTCTATCTTCAAGTTCAGGTACCTACCTAACTCATTTTCTATTTAAATGTTTTCGCATATTTCTTTACTGTACATTAAAATCTTATAATACTTAACTCTCTGTAATATTAGGTATATTATCATGTTCATTTGGTATTTTCAACTAATAGGAAGCTGTGCTAATCAAGTATTTTGAAACATTGGCGTTCTTCCATTGCCTAGTACAGTCAAATTATAGCTTTCTTAAAATTCATTTAAAAACATTAAAACAGTAGATTCTCATTAAAGAGCACTCCTGTTGAAAACTATGCTAACGCACTGCTGCAAGATTGTGGAATTTGTTTATTAATAAATATCTTACATTTTTAAGAAATAATTTTATCCAACAAAGTACATCCACGTATAAAAAAAATACCACACAAAATTAAAAAACACCGAACGCGTTTCAATATATTAGAAATTTCTTTAGTTCTTCCTAGTGGATCGTGGATGGGGTCATAGCTTAGCTACTGAAACGCGTTCGGTGTTTTTTAATTTTGTGTGGTACATGTGTGTATTTTTATTGTTCCTCCACTGATCCCGTGTTCCAGATTTTTCAAACATCATTTTAGCCATTTAAAAACGCAGGAAATGCATTTTTTGGTTTTAAGTTTACGATTAGTATGAACTAGTAGTAATATTTCTTGCATAGGTAAAAATACGATGTGAACATTGAGGATCTTCCATTCTTCAATTTAGACGCATTTAGAATGTAAGATGTCGATGTCTTACTTCGTGTATACAACATCATATATTACAAATTTAGTTAAAAAGGGGTACATCGACATGTTATAACAAAATAAATTTAAAAAAACTAATTCGTAAATTTTTTAGGTCAATGCATGGATCTGAACCAATGTGGATTATTACAAAGGTTAATTAGAAGTGATAACGACTTGGCAGATGTACAGACATATCTAAAAAATGCAAAATGCAAAGATGTTAGATCGGAAGGTAAAAAACAACCGTTTTGTTGTCCATTTGACGATGAAATACAAATTACAACAACTGAAGCGGTTACGTCAACAGAACCTGTAACAGATATTACACAACCAACCTTAAATATTCTTCCTAACCCTAAAAAGAAAGAATGTGGTGTTCAATTAACTTCAAAAATTTTTGGTGGCAGAAGTACCCAAATGGATGAATTTCCATGGACAGCACTCGTTCAATATGAATGGCAATCGCAACTTAGTACTAACTGTGGTGGTAGTCTAATAAGCAATAGATATGTTGTAACTGCTGCGCATTGTGTTGACAATTCAGCAATTAAATCCGTAGGCAATCCGTAAGTACTATGCATGCATTTCTTATGTACTATTTCATACCTACTTTTTAGAGTTAACGTTATTTTGGGAGAGTACGATACAAGAAATGTAACTGATTGCATTAATAACCATGGAATCATATCTTGCATAGATTCACCTTTAATTATTGGTATTGAGAGCATAATTGTACACCCGGAATGGTATACTAAACCTGCAGCTACAATTAATCACGATATTGCATTACTTCGGTTATCTACTAATGTTAAATTTACTGATTACATACGACCAATTTGTTTACCAACAACAACAATATCCCTGAGTAATAAGCAACTGTTTGTCTCGGGGTGGGGTGAGACTGAATTAGGTAAGTAAGTAATTATCGAAAAACAAATGTACCTACAAAATATTTAAATTTTAGAAAGCTCCAGTCCTATAAAACTAAAAGCCATGTTGCCTTTAGCAAATATGGATGACTGCACCACCAAGTACAAAAATGACAAAAAATTAACGGTGGGTGATGGAGAAATTTGCGTTGGTGGCGAAGCAGGCAAAGACAGTTGCTCAGGAGATTCTGGTGGACCTTTAATGTACGCATCCAAAAATAGTGGTGAATTTACATGGTTCTTAGCGGGAGTTGTTTCATTTGGTCCCAATCAACCTTGTGGTATTAAAAATTATCCAGGTTTATACACCTACTTACCTAAATATGTAGACTGGATATATCAAACCGTGCAAACATGAAATCACTATTATGTTTATTCGACTGAGATGCTCAGTTGAGGTTCTAACGGTTATTAGAATTAAATTGATGAACAAAGAAGAGACTATGAGAGCGGTATAGTTTAATAACTAAAATATTATAAATTATTCTGTTGTGCTTATTACACAATTGAATTGTGCAGATAACACCACTGTTTTGATTAGTAGTTTAGTGCGGCTTGTTGAACTGTGCGTATCACTTGGGCTCTCATGCTTCCTCCAACAGATGGTGCTATATGTGAATACATGATTTCTCTACTTTTTATTCCATCTAATAAATCACTTATCGCCGGACCATCTTTACATTTAACTTTTGAAGATTCATCACTGGCCATTCGGTGCTTTTCGTAAAGAGCATATTTGCGTTCATCTTGTGGTCTTAAAACGCCGTTTTTCTTCAACGATAAATAAATGTGTTCTATTAGACCGTAACTACGTACCAAAAAGTCCCTTTGAGCAAGTCTCTGTAATCTGCTTTTTTCTTCTGAATCAACAATAAGCTGTGGTTGAAAAGAACTTCTGACTGAAAAGGGAATGGGTCGTATATTATATTTACTGGGAGTTAATGATTGAATGTCGGTTTTTGATTTATTCACAGGTTTTAAAGTAGGTACTCTTCTGGAAGCTTCTAATTTTGCTTTAAGCACAATTTCATCACGTAAAGCTGTTTGTGCACATTCTCGTGCTTTACTACATGCAGTCTCGCAATATAATGAACCTTGACCTTGATTGAAAAGTTTTCCATAATTGCATTCTGAATGTGCTGTTGGAAATACTAGACGAAAACTACCTTTGTGGTCTAATTCATGTTTATAATATTCCGTAAAACTTCTTTGATCATTGTTGCTCTCTTTTACGGTTCCGTGTAATAAGCGCTCACGAATCCTTTTTTTGTCTTCTCGTATTATTTTTCTTTTGTCACAATGGTGTAAATTAAGCATATTCAGCATATCTTCAAGTAATGCTTCTTTAACTTCGCAATCCAATTCCGTATCAGTATGAAAGCTAGGTGAGTGATTGATTTCTAAGATTATAGGATTTAAACGCTTATCCAATAATATATCCGTTCCTAGCAATTCACAGCATGCAGGAACAACATCGTGATGTGGAAAACAAGCCATATAACTGTGTTTAAGTACAGGCCAAGAACAAATAATAGATTTAATGATTACATCATCAATTCGATGCCACACTTTGTCTACGTCATGGCCTAAACTACGTAAATAGTTATTTAACCAAGTTAACTTTCTCTTGCTTCCGTTTTCATTATCGAAATTAAACATACGACTGTGTTTATTAACAGCATAATTAGTAAGGTGCATAAATACATTACTTACATTAACGCTGTTGGGTTCTTTGTACCTACTTGTTGCAAACCTACATAACCCTTCTTTATATACGAATATTCGTAAAGGGTCGCAGGAAGTTATTAATGTGTACACTCTTAAATCAAATTTGAAACCATCAATAAGAAAAGGGCGTGTAACATACACTTGACAAACCAGTTTCTCCGTAGGTTTGAGATCTTTTAAGGTTTTAGTAATGTATATTCCTCTGCCTTGACAGCCAGCGTCTGGTTTTAAAATAAATGTTTTATTTTTCTTTAACCTACTGTACGACAAAGCTTCTCCTAAATCGGCAGGTAAACACCAACTTTTAGGAAAGAAGTTGTACTCTTTTGGAAATAGGCGTTGCATTCTAGTTAAATTTCGAGCTAATAAGTCCTTCCTGCAGATTTCTAACATTCCCGGGAAATGATTTATTCTCTGATATCGCTTCATTTCTTTACATTTTTCAATTGAAATTGACAAATCAGTCCAACATAAATTCCAGCTGTCAGCTTCCGAAACTTCTTGAAAACCCATCTTTGTAACAACCCTTCTAACAACCTCGTATCTGCAGTTAGTAAGACACACAGCTATTTTTCGTTTTTTTCTCTTTTTTGCATTAAGGCCCAATTGTGAAATTTCTTTATTAAAATTTTGTATTAGCTTGTTAGCCTTACCGAGTGTTCCAAGAGTATCGGAGCCTAACGAAACTGCTGATGTATCGGAACTTTCTTGGATAGGTAAACTTGATCTAGAATTGTTGCCAAACATAATTTACAGTCTAATAATTACATCACATTATATATTTTTGTTAATTATGTAAATTTATTGTTTAATTTTGTTTAGGTTGAACAAATAAAAGGAATATTGGTTTGACAGAACAATATATGTCTTTTATTGCCATTATGACAAGTAAATGTCTATTATAAAATAAGTTGTGAATTTACAATTTTTTAATACATTAACATCAATATTAACAAAACTAGACGAGGTAAATCAGTTCAAGTCTATGCATTACCTTATATGCATCTGCTAAATATAAGGAAGGATACATTATAATGAAATCTTAAATTCAAGTTCAGTAAACCACAAGTACAAAGTGCGGTATGTTAGTATTAGTATATATTATGTTTTTTTTTTCTGAAATATAGTAAAGGCAATATCAATTTGAATATTATTTTATTTTTCAACTTTTCATTTGGCGTAATTATTCAGGTGTACCTTAAGATTAAATTTGTTACATACAAATTTAAGTTTAGAACACAAATATTTATGAAAACCCATAATTCACAAAATCTAGTTTTGAAAATGCCATCACATATGGTAAAACAATTTTTTTCTTTCTTCGCTTGTACAGCTTATTATTTTCTCCACAGGATATTCTAAGGTTATCCTCAGCATCTCATAACATTTGAGGTTTTTGCAATGAAACAAGTTTCCAATTAAATTCAACGTTCCAAAATTAAATTAATACTACCTGACGGAAGCCATGAATGAGTGTATGCTTATTGTTTATATCATGCGCTGTTCACTCCTTTAATAAAATTTGTATTAAGTTTGGTTCCAAACCCCATAGTTTTGTATCACGTCACCGAAGGCGCTGGTGAAGCAACATTTAACCACCATAATACCCTAAGACCGGTGTTTATTTAACCTTATTCTTTCTGTTAAAATGATGTAAAATGATTATTATTACCTATATGTGCCAAATTTATTATTTCATATTATAAATAAATATAAATACGTGTTTGAATAGATTAAATTTTGTTACCTTTATAATGTTAATTTACTTTTGATGAATTTAGTGTAAGTAAATGAAAATTGTGGTTAGACACTTTTAAATTATCGTGATGTAATAGTATATTATATATAGAGGGACCAAAGTGCAGCATTTAACCCCGCGAGTGGGGTTTGTTGCCTCGAGGGCGAAGCCCGAGGGCAACAACCACTCAAGGGATTTAGGAACTTTGGTCCCGAAGTATATACGCTATTTTTTGCACTTCCAAAGTATTTATCTTTTATGTACAATAATTCCAAATTTGTTCATGCCAATGTGACAAATTTGTATAAAATTATCTAGAAATCTTGCTATTTGAAAAAAAAAACAGTCGGTTAGCATGGGAATTAGTAAACAGCGGTAGCCATATTTGAAAAAAAAATTACAAAAGGGTAATAAATATGTACGACGAATTTAATCTAGAAAAAGTCGCTGAACAGGCTTTAGAAGACTTACTGCCTTCCAAATCTCGTAAAATTTACGATAAAGAGTATGATATGTTTTTAAAGTGGTGCTGTGAAAAGAAAATTACAAATTTTAACGAAGATGCTTTGCTGGTATTTTTTAATGAAAAGGTAAACAAACTTGCTGCTTCTACATTGTGGGCCCAGTATTCAATGTTAAAAACTATGCTTAACGTTAAACATAATGTTGACATAAGTAAATTTGTAACACCCTAAGTGGTGTACAATAATTACAGTTTTTAATCGCCCTGTTTGCTAGCTCTCGGATCTCAGGTGAGGTTCGGTTTGCAATTTTCAACACTTTAGTGTATGTTGGGTTGCCTGGATGTAGAATCAAATAGTGGTATTTTAAGAATATATAATTTAAGAATTAATCAAAGAATATAATACTTCTAATTATAAAACATATATAATGATTCTTTTAATTATAAAAACACAATTAACTTTCTTTGGAGATCTAATCTTCGGTTTTCGATACCGGACTTGTGGTCGTAAGCTGGAACAAATATCATTAAACATATGTAGGTTATATTTCGATTCGTTTGCATTCAGAGGTTAATAATTAATTAACAAATTGGTTTGTGGTCTGGTTACTAACTGGAGTGGGTGATGTTGTGGAAATGGAATAACTCCTCAGGTGAGATATAGATTTTTATTTTTTTTCTGTATGTTAATTGATTAGGGGTAGTCAGTAATATAGGGTTGAAATCTAGGTGACTTAAGGTTAAGTCTATTACAGATAATTGGTTGTTGATGATAGGAAAGTTGTGGTATTTAAAACTGGTTAGGATAACCTTTGAACTACAATAGCATTTGTACTTATTGTAGTCAGCTGTTAGTGATATTTTATAAAATTTGAATGACTGGAATGAAAATTAATTCTAATGTGTATTATTAAAATAGTTTGCACACAATGGTAATAAATGAACTGTGTATAATAACAGGTGTTTTAATTAATTGTTCTGGTGTATTAGGATTAATCGGATAACTAAAGGAGAAATTTTTAATATCGAGTGTAAATCATGTGCAATGGTAATTGGTTTTGATATCAGGTGATATGAGTTCACACCAGGATTCGAGAGGGTGAGTAGCCGAGAGAGGATATATAATGGTATCGGATAAGGGTCTGGTAGTGGTATAAATTTTATTTTGGGATTCTGGATTATTATGTCTATGTAATAATTTCTCTCCACCTTTCGTGGTAGTAACCCGAATAGATGTTAGAAATGGTTCAGGTGTGTGAGAGGATGATAGAATATTAGAGATATGATGTTTACTAAACTGGTAACGGTAAGGGTATGAGATTGAGAATTTGGATTAAAGGGAAGTTTAATGGTTTCTATACACCTTTCGTGGTAGTAACCCGAATAGATGTTAGATAGGGAGCAGGTGGGTAAGAGAGTAATAGGAAATATTATAGGGATAATTATAGGAGATCACAGTATGGATTACCTTACAATTGGGGTCGAAACCACCATTAATAAAGTAATTTATTAACAATCTTTATCTATCCTTCGAGGTACGTACACCGATAGGCAGATCTGAGATTGTCTCTCGGATATTAGGAATTAAACAGGAAAGTCTTCGTAAAGTAGCCTTACTTCTTGGGGCCGCAGCCACCAGTAGTAGAACCACGTTACTAGGTAACTTACTACTCCTCGTGGTACAAACACCGAGAAAGTGCAAATAGCTACTTACTGTTGCGGATTGTTGTAAACTGGTACTAGGATCTCAGAAATCAGGATACGTGTCAGGCAGGTTTGAATGTGATTAGGACAGGCAGGTTAATTTAAGCAGGCAGGTAATTTGAGAGTTTCTGGTTAAATGGTCTAGATCAAGTAGAATAGGATTCGAATTGAAATAGAATAGGATGAGTGAAGTGTGTGGGTATTTATAGGAGATTTGCTAGAGAGGGAAAAGTAGTGGAAACTGATAGGATTTATAAACAATACTACATTCAGTTTAAGGAAATAAATAGGAAAGAAGTTTTGATAGGAATTTCTGGACTAGGATTGGATAATTAATTGTAATGAGTTTTTAGGATCATTACAAATTCCACAAATTGACGACGCTTCTGGAAAGGAAAAATTTTGGTTACAAAGCGAATAAGTCAAAGATACTAACTATAGAACAGATTGATACGTTTCTAAAAGAAGCTTCTGATGACACATTTTTAATGACAAAAGTGAGTATGTCCAAAAATCATTGTACCTACTTTTAAAAATGATTTTTTTGTAGGTAGGACTCATATTTGGTGTGGCAGGGGCTTGTAGAGGACTTGAATTAGTCGAATTGTCAATTAATGATGTGACTGATTTGGGCAACAGACTTCTTGTTAACATTAGAGCTACCAAAAATGAAACAGAGAGGAACTTCGTTGTAAAAGATTTAGATAAATCTATCATTAGTTATACAAAAATCTGCATGAAATATATGTCATTGAGAAAAACCGAAACTCCCCATTCAAGATTTTTTGTTCGTTACGTTAAGCAGTGTACAGTGCAACATGTAGGAAATAATATATTTGGAAAATTGCCCCAGAAAGTTGCAACATTCTTAAACCTACCAGCTGCGTTGTCATATACAGGCCATTGTTGGCGGCGAACCTCTGCATCCCTACTAGCTGACTCAGGTGCGACTGTTGACGTTGTAAAAAGACATGGGGGATGGAAGTCTGCGACTGTTGCAGAAGGGTATGTGGAAAACTCCCTGAATAATAAGAACCTTATCGCCGAAAAATTTTTTGGAGGTGGAGGTGATCAAAAAACACCAGCTACCTCACTCCCAGGACCCTCGTGCCAATCTGAACGGTCCACAGGCACTGATTCATTTGGAAATGCGTTCAACCTTACATCCAGCAGTATCGTTTCGAAAATCAATCGTCCGATATTTATTAATTGTAATAATTTTTTTTTCTGTTCGTTTATGGGCATCGACTACAGTGGTCATTAGCCCGATGTAATAATATTATTAATGTTAATGTTTCGTAAAAAAATTTGACATCTGTCAATGAATTCTCTAGGGGGGTTCAGTCCATATTTAATCCCTAGGGAATAAATGACCCACTTTAGTCCCTGTAGACAGAGACTAAAGTATCTATTTTAGTCTCGGAAGTGCAAAAAAAATTGTATATTAGAATTCATATTCCTACTTACGTTAGTAAATACGATATTATAAAAGTTAAATGTTTTAATACTTTTAGACCCATTTGCACCACCTCTGTTTTAAACTGAGATGGTACAAACGGGCCAGTTATTATACATTCACAATAAAGCATTTGAATAAGAATTTTTAAAATTCCCGCCTGTGCTTCATTAGCGCTCAGATGACGTAATACACAACTAATTTATTAAAACGGTGCGAATGGTAGGAGTCGCGTATCTATCCCGTCACATCTATGGTTTATATTGCGACATAAATACGCAAGATTGAAATAGTTTTCTACAACAAAGGTGTTTATCTAAAATATTTGTAACAAGGATAATTTACCAAATCGCATACAGTTCCTTAGTATTCACAATTCGCAGTAGTTTACAACACTTATGCCATTAATTTAAACGATCACCAAGCACTTCATACAATTCTATAGACATACGGAAGTTATCTTTATGACAATTTATTGACAGGACAATACTAGTAGAGGTACCCATGGCAACGGGAGTATACACTAACAGTAACAAATCCAACCGGTGTGAAAACAGCAAATCATTTTGCCGTAGATATCCGAAAGCGACGTCCAGCTTAACGTCGCGACGCTGTAGTGGCATCTATTGCTACAGCGACGTCACAACTTAAATCAAATAACCGGAACAACACCTTTAAAGATAAGTTTCATAGAGAAAAGCCTTTACATCGGCTTATAATATGTTCCTGAATATACACATAGAACACGGTTTCCAGCAATAATTGAAAATTTCATGTCTCGTAAAATATTCCGATGTGTTCAGCGGAGTACCAAGCGTGAAAACGCATTAAGCGTGACACACGATTTTTTCAACACTGCAACTGGTCGCTCGCACCGTGTTCTGTGCCTACAATATAGAATACAGATTTCAATAATATTGGAAGATTTTATTTCCTTGCGAACTCACATCGTTGCTGAAATTCTGGTTTATATGATACAGTACGGTTTCAAAAAATACTGTGCAAATTTCAAACTTCGCAAAATATTGAGGCGTACCAAACGTTATACTATAATCATGCAATCGTTTAGATGCAATTTTGTTAGAACTGCAGATGGTTGCTGGAATTATAATTTGAAACTATAACACAGAACATAGTTTCTAAGAAAAGTATGAACATTTCGTTTCTCGCAAATTATTGGGGAATGTACAGGGGCGTACCAAACTATATCTTGTCCTCGGTGTATAATAAGTTAGTTGGACCAACTAGCGTTCAGCGAGTGTCCCGCGAATCTCGTCTGTGCCTTAGACAAGGACAGACAACCCGCTTGGCTTACTGGACGGAAAGTATCGGTGTTTAAGTTTGTTTACTTAAACAATCGTTTTAATATTTAACGTAGAAGTCAGGTACAAAAATTAGCACTTTAAAAAAAATAATTTATTTTATTGCTTTTAGTTTTAAACAATATATGTATAAATATTAAATTAAAAAGACTCCGGTAACAAAAATACTTAACGTCAATAATAAAAATAAATGAGCAAAGTTTATTTCTGTTTGTAAATTCTTATTGCTATGCTGCTACATTTTAGACGTCACTAAATTTTATTGCTACCAATCATATACATGTAGATTGAATTTTAGAAGGCTTTTAAATTTTAAAAGTTACAGAATAAACCGCAAGAGCGGTAAAAACAAGTATATTACGATGTTTACGTTTCTACGATAAAAAGCTAAAACAATCCGTTAAGAGATATTAGGAACGTTGTAGCCTGGATTTTCTTGCCAATTGTCGATTGTTTTCTTACCTTTCCTTCTTCTTGTTTATAGAACTATTTAACTCGCATACGTATGTAATACATTGTGGGAGTCCTTGAGGGGTCCTCATATTTTTCAATTAGCCTTCTCTTTTTTACTGGAATTTTAGTCAAATAAGAAGGGCAATTTTGGAAATACATGGTTTCGCGTTATCTCTTAAGCGTGGGATTTTAAGTGGACACAAAAATAACAATACCCACATCTCATTCCAATAATTCTAATAATTTATAAAGTACATTGTTTGACAGATTTTAAATGGAATATTGATAGCTCTCTTATCAATCATTTCATTAGCTTACTTACCTACTTCTTATTTACTTTGCATTTTTAAAGTTATAATAATTATAATAAAAATTTACCGATTATGTTCCTGTGACAACTTCACCCACAATATCTTCCTTCAAAAAGTGTTTTTCGCACAAAGCGTCATTAATGCAAAACAATATCTTCGATCGATTGCAGTTAAATAAAATTAAACCCTAAATTACTTGATAAAAATGTATCACCCCGATCAAGCAAAATGCATTTTCGTTCATTTCGTGCAAGGCTAGTTGTCCGTCTTTGTTGCTACCTCTCGCAGCGAAGCTAGAGTAAGTCGGTCCACCTAACTTATTATACACCGTGATCATGTCCTACCATCCTTTGTAAAGGGACGCCGTCAGATATCCCGATTTTTTATTATTTTTAATTAGTTCCCAAAGTTTATTAGCAAGACGCCGTCCTTTATAAAAATTTTCCTACCATGATTAATTATTTGCTAAGTAAAATACCAGTACTGATTCACGGAATTTAGTAAGATAACGTGACGCGCTAAATGCACAGGTGCAAGCCATTCTAAAAATTCGTAGAAGTTCTAGTAAAAGTTAAACAGATTTCATAACGTTGCATAAAATTGCACAATAATTAATCATGCATCCTCCCTCCAGACGTAAAATCCCAAAAACGTTTAAAAGTTTGTATACGTCAGAGCATCTTCCACCAATACGGGCTTACGGAAGCTCACCAAAAAAGTTTCGTAACCACCCTCGCGAATTCTATATAAAAACGCGGCACGCGCTGCTGAAAAAGAGTCTAGTCTAGTCTAGTCTAGTCTAGTCTAGTCGAGTCTTGTGTTAAAAAAAGAGTCTTAAAGTCAGAAGTCAAGAAGTCAAAAGTCTTAAGTCTTAAAGAAGAAGAAAGAAATCCTTTTTCAATCTCACTCGTTACCAGAAGCTCCCTACGAGAAGCACGCTACCAGAAGAATTCGAATCGAAACCGTGTGCTATATCGCCGCGTTCGCGCCGACTGCTACCTGTTGTAAACCATCCGATTGTAACCGCCGTCCGAGTAGAAATCGCGACTCCGCGACTTGATAGCATCACCGAAGTTAAAAGGTTAGAGTTGCAGAGATCGAACGGTGAAAGTACGTAAGTTGAGATACCTGGTGATAGGGATATGCAGGGTTGTAAGCCCGACGTACTCTTCTGTTACTAGACGTACTCTTCTGTTACTAGACGTACACACCTACACTGTGGAGTTTGAAGGGTAGTTGCCCGACATTCCATTTGACCAAACGAGATCCTATTGTTTAGTTTAACGGGTGGTTTGCCCAGGTTACTAACAAAGGAGATCCACCTATACACACCTACACTGTGGAGTTTGAAGAGTTTAAGAGGAAACAAATAATACGCCGCTACCGTACACCAGCTACCTAAATAAACGAAAAGCTTTCATTTAACTAAAGATCGTACATTAAATGGAATGTAAATGTGAATGAGTTTATTTTCATAAGAAAAGCAGGTATTAAATTATACACTTATAACCGACCGCTTTAAAATATTGATTATTTCTTTAAAGGCAGAGTATTGAACTCAGTGTCTTATCGCGCACGTGTTTGTACCGCATTATCTGGCTACCTGCTTCTGTATTTTATACAGGGACGTATTCAGGTAAAATTATTTATTAATTTCGGCAATTAACCAGTATAAATTAAAACAGTTCAAGGACGAAAACTAAAAGTCAAAACCCCAAACCTTCTATTAATGTTACATTACAGAAACTGCAGAGGACCACCTAACCATTATTACCTGGACGAAGGATGTCTACTTAAAGATACCGAAGAGGGAGGTGGTGTTACCGTTACAATTTGGCACCCGAGAGCATGGGTCACAGTTCCGTACATTTACCTGTATCTATATCTTAGTTAAATAATTTAAATAACCATATAATATAGAAGTGTAAAATAAATAGGAAATAAAAAATTATTATTAATTTTATTAAATACATAAATAAAAAGTTTACCTCGAGTAGGATTTGAACCTACGACCTGTACTTTGCTAGAGTACCGCGCTACCAACTGCGCCACCAAGGTTCAAGCCCCAATCGATGTAAATTTTGTCTTTATGTATGTAGAACTTATAATAAATAGGAAATAAAGTTATATATATATATATATATATATATATATATATATATATATATATATATATATATATATATGAACCTTTGTAATCTATTTGTTCAACGTGTTGAGAGCCTGAATAACGAACCCCGATCCTTATTTTGCAAGTACAAAATTCCGACTGAGCTAGAAAAGGGAAAAGTGAGAATTATTCATTAGTAGTAATACACTCAACAGTCAAACCGCGAAAAGGCACGTGAGAGCGTTACATTTGCCTACGCTTAAAGATACCGAAGAGGGAGGTGTTACACCTTTACAAGCAATTTTCAAAAAAACTGCAGATGGTTGCTGAAATTCTGTTGTATAATTACGATATAATACACATTTTGTAGCACTAATGTCAAAATCTCACCTCTCGCAAATGTACAGGAGAACAACAAACTTTATTCTAACGTCATAACACCCTTTTCATGCAATTCACATAACTGCAGATGTTTTCCGGTATTTTGTTACATAATTGTAGGTAATATAAAACATATTATCCAGCATTAATGTGAAAATTTCATCTCTCACAAGCAGAATCGCCCAGACGTGCATCAAACGTTGTATTAAAATCATACCGTCGTTATCATGAAATTTCCTTAAAACATACAGATGGAATTCTGTTTTATAATTATATTATAATAGAAAAAAAACTTTTAACAATAATGTAAAAATTTCGTCTCTCGCACATGATTGCGAAACGTCCACGGATGTATCAAACGTTATATTATAATCATTCCATCCCTTACTTGCAATTTTCTTAGAACTGCAGATTATTATTATTATTATTATTATTATTATTATTATTATTATTATTATTATTATTATTATTATTATTATTTGAACATTATAATATAGAGTACATTTTCCAATAATAGTGTTCACCACTAGCAAATGATTAGGATGTGTACAGGAGCGTAATAACTTTATGCTAATGTCACATTATCCTTTTTATGGCAGTTCTCATACAACTGCAGATTTTTGCAGGAATTCGGTTATATGATACTGATATAAATCCATATTCCAGCAATAAACTGAAAATTTCATCTCTCGTAAATGATTTTAAAACAGCCAGGCTTGTACCTAAGGTTTCACTAAAATCATCCCTTCCTTAACAATCAGTTTTCTTAGAACTGTAAGTGGTTCCTGGAATTCTGCTTTATAATTATTAGGTAAAACCATTGAGTATTACTCAATGGTAAAACGAAATTTCTAACAAGTGTCAAAATTTCATTTCTTGCGAATGGTTAAGGAACAGTAGGAGTGTAGCAAACGTTACATTAGAAGCATACCACCCCTTACATGCAATCTTCTTAGAACTACAGGTGTTTGCTAGAATTCTATTTAAAAATTATAATGTAGAGCTCAGTTTCCAATAAGGGAGTAAACATTTCATTTCTCGCAAGCGATTGAGAAGTGTACAGAGGTGTACTAAACCTTATACCATTCTTACAAGCGATTCTCTCACAACTACAGATGGTTGCTGAAATTCTGTTATATAATTATTATACAGAACACATATTCCAGCAATAAAGTAAAAACTTGATTCCTCGCAAAATATTCGGATACGTTCAGCGGCGTACCAAGCGTTATGATAAAAACGTATCAAGCGTGACACGAGGTTTTTTCAACACTGCAACATATCATCCTTCCTTGCGAATTCAGATCGTTACTAAAATTCTTGTTTCTAATTATACTGTAGAATACAGTTTTCAAAAGTACGGTGAAAATTTCAACCAAACGTTATACTATAACCATACAATCGTTGACATACAATTTTCTTAGAACTGCAGGTTGTAGCTGGAATTCAAATCTAAAATTATAATAGAAGAAAGAAAAGTGTGAAAATGTCATTTCTGGTGAATCATCGGGAAATGTGCATGTAGTACCCTTCCTTACGCACATTTTCATACAACTGCAGATGATTGAAGTGTGGGTGTAGATTTTTGCCGTTACATAAGTATAATATAAATCACATATTCCAGCAACAAAGTGAAAATTTTATCTCTCGTGAATGTTTGGAAGACATCTAGGCGCATACTTAACTATGAATTCAAATGGTTGTTGGTATTCTACTTTATAATTATTATGTAAAACAAAATTTCCAACAATAGTGTGAAATACGAGTGGTTAGCAAATGCCCAGGAGTTTTAGTGCAACGATTGATACGCAGTTAGATGTTTTCCTGTCATTTGCGGGAGATAAATTTTTCAAAGCTTGGAAAGTGTGTTTTATATTATTATTATGTAACAGAACACACACACACGCTCGCACGCACGCACGAAGGCACTCACGCATGCACACACGTACGCACGCACGCACCCACGCACGCAGGCATACACGCACCCACCCAACCAACCACACACCCATATTATAAGTCGTTTAAAAGACTATCTATGAAACTTACCCTTAAATTGTGTTAAAATAGCAATGGCCCCTTATTAGAATACAAGTTCAAATTTCTCTCAATAAGTAATGAGAATGTAAACACTTAAATACAAATTCAAATTCAAATTTCCCGCCAAGGGACCAGGGGTTAAAACCCGAAAGCAAGTTGCGAAGCCCTATGTCTGTCTGTCTTATAAGTTATCATTAGGCCTCCTTGTTAAAATACAAGTTCAAATATCCCCTCATATGGCGCCACAAACAAATTCAAATTTTTTGTCGAGGGACAATGGGAAAAAACCCCGAGAGCAAGTTACGCAGCCCTACACGTGTCATACAAGTTAGCATTAGATCCCTTATTATAATACATGGCCCTCGAACAAGTTCTAGCTTAAAGAAGCACAGCCATTTCGCTGCATACATCACTATATTGAGGATGCTCTCTCGTGTATTACAAAACTTGTTACTGATCCGGAGTTGGGTAATCTCAAGAAAGATGAATGCGGTACAGCCTCAGAGAACGAAGATTTCGAAGCACATGTAGTACCCCCACAGTCGTGATGAAAAGCACCTAATTTTTAAGAATAACCCTCTCTGAGTGATACTAGTGATAAAATAAAATATTATATATTAGCCCTTGCCTGTATTTAAAGTACAATTACTATCGGGTGAACATTATTATGAAACAGCGTCAGGGTGTTAGATGTTTTACTAGTTAACAAGTTATTACAATATAACCACTCAAGCGAGTGAAGAAAATGTATCTCAAATCCCTGATGGTGCTGTGTATTTTGCAGTAACAACTTTTTTTTAGATATTTGTAAACATTAATTTAACAACAAACAAAATACACCCACGTGCCACACAAAATTAAAAAAACACCGCTGTGTTTTTTAATTTTGTGTGGTACGTGGGTGTATTTTGTTTGTTACCGATCCTGACACAGTTCCAATGTTCCAGATTTTTCAAACTAATTTAACACGGCATCGATGGGGTAATCGCTACTTTCCCTATTCATATTAATGCAGTTATAATACATAATTGCCTAATTATTCCATTTATTATTTTTAAATGAAATTTGATGTATATCCATGATAATACTCATTTTATTTAAAATAATTTGTGTGTATGCATAAAAAATCCAGAACCACCGCTTCTATATCAATAATGCAGTTTAGCTATTTTCATTCATGTTTAATTTAAACTTACATTGAGTTAGGTATATTAATAGACATAAAAATACAACTCCAAGATTGACAACTTCTATAAAATAAAATACGGGGTTAGCACAAAGAAAATTTATCGCATGCATCGTTCGTTTTTTAAAATACCCCATTCACGACACGTATCTAGTTTTCATTTTGTTTTTTAGATAAAACTTGATAGTTTTTTCTTAATTGTCTGATGTATTTACAGCAGTCTGTTATGCTACTTAATAAATAGTTTCGATACACCACTTGTACGTGAATAGTACAAGGCAAGGATGCCTTTAACAAACTTGCAGTTAATACGAAAGTTGATTAGAAATATATAATTTTAACAGTCGACCTTCAATATTTTGCTTTTAGTTGATAACACTATTAAAACGAAACGTGAACAACCTATATGTGTGTAACCAATAATACATATGCGCATCTATTTAATAGTGTTATCAACTAAAAGTAAAATATTGAAGGTTGACTGTAATTTTTTTGTATACAATATAAATGTTGGAGGTGAAATCGTCTTAATTGCGTGTTGTTATAAAATCGTATATGGGTAGAAGGTCACAACTTACAAATGGAAATTAATATAAATGATAATTAGTGTTTGTATATATTTAAGTTACACATTATAGAAATTGATCGCAAAAAATGAATAAGAATGTTTTAAACACATCGAAGTGCTTAATACAGCAGAAATATGAAACCCTAAAATAACACGTAAGTTTTTAATTGAAGGATACGGTTTATATCATAACAAATAATACAGGGCCATCAGATATTGAAAAATTTGAGCTAACCTTTAAATTGCTTAGCACATAATCGTTTAAGGACTAGGTTTTTCCTTGAAATATTTGATCAAAAATCTAACTGGCTCTAATAATAAACACAGATTAAATAGAATCTTTTAATTATGAAAACACTTGTCATCTTTATATGTCTTATCTATTAATTCTTCCCCATTATTAGAATACAATTTTTTTGTGACAAGAGGCGAGAGTTACCTTATAAGTTAGCAAATTAAGTTATTGAAAAAATTTCCAAAGCAAACGCTTAAAATTGCATCGCCATGTTTAAGGTCGGGGTTTTCCCTTGAAATATATCAGGAATCAAACTGGTTCTAATAATATACACAGCTTAAATAAATTTTTTTATTATGAAAAACGCTTATCTTATCTATTAATTCTTCGTTATTAGAGTGCAATTTTTAGGACTGGGGTGGAACCCACGAACAGGATCCTGTCTTACAAGACTAGGGTCCTTTATTAGAATACAATTTTCAACTCAAGGCCAACTCCGGGGTCAACCACTAGACTGACTCCAAAACCAAATCCGAGGTCGATCTCAAGGTCAAAAATACGTCCTACAGGGCGGCATTGGGAATTCCCAAGGTCACACAGATCCAAGATGGCGGCAAGTATCCCAGAGGGGCGGGGCTTGTGACGTAAAAAAAGTGAAAGTAGTGCCCCTGTTCTACTACCATGGTTGTTTATTATGTCTGTCATTTAATGATGAACGCTGTGATCTAAATAATACATTAAATGTTTTGTTTTGATTTAAAATTAAAGTATTAGTTGAAAACCATTCTACAATTTCTTCTATTACTAATTTGGCGGCTGGTGCCAGTTCTTCAATGGAATTCTGTTTTAATACAATGCTTATACCATCAGCAAATAATATGAAGTGACCTCTAGATATCCTGGCTACTAAATCATTAATGTAGATCAAAAATAAAATTGGTCCTAATATACTGTTTTGAGGAATACTCAGTGTTACTGTTTTTTCTTTTGACCAGTAGTTATTTATTATACCTTCAGTATTATTTTGTTGAATTTGGACAATTTGTATTCTATTGGTCAGATAAGACGTGAAAAGTTCAAGAGCAACTCCTCTGACACCATAAAATTCTATAATTATAAATGGATTTGAAAAGATCGAAAATTTTGTTTGGTCGAAAGCCAAACTGAGATTCACATAAAACACTCTTACTAATAAGAAAAGAATTTAATCGGTCAAAGATAATTTTCTCAAAAATTTTTGAAAACACTGGAAGTAATGAAATTGGTCTATCATTTGACACCTTTAATTTGTCGCTTTTTTTATACAGTGGTTTAATAATAGCTTTCTTGAATTTATCTGGAAAAACGCCAGATTTAGGGCATGTATTGAATATGTGGGTTAAATGATGTATAAAAGTATTTAAGTTATATTTTATTACTGCAATTGGTATATCATCAAAGCCCGTAGAATGTTTGTTTTCCATTTGTTTAACTACTTTTTCAATTTCATTTTCTGATGTGGGTGTCAAAAATAAAGAGCGACTTTGATCGATACGGGTATTATTCATATAATCGGATGGATTATTCGTTCTGGTAATATGTTGTGTTAATAGGCTTGGTGCTGTAACGAAATAATTATTAAATAATTTTGCAATTTCGGTTGGATCGTATATTGTTTCATCTTGATTTTTCAATACAATATTTTCATTTTTATTAACTGTTGTATTTTTCTCACAATTTACAATTGACCACGACATTTTTATTTTATTTTTGGAATTTAATACTTTGTTATTTAAGTGCATTTTTTTTTGATAACTCAATAACTGTGACTAAAATTTTGCAGTAGGTATTTACGTAATTAATAAAACGTTCATCTGCACTATACGTTTTACAGAACAAGAGTTCGCTTTAGTTCTACAAGAGTTTCTTATTCCTTTTTAGGAGCTTTATTTACCTTTGTAGTCCTTAAAGGGTAACCTTTGTGAAAACAAGTTAGAAATAATGTATAAAACTTACCTAGTTTATTATTTACGTTTTTAGCACTATACACGGAATCCCAGTTTGTGTTAATCAAAAATGGAAACTGTTTATTTGATTTTTCTGAAAAACCCTTTTCTTAATTTTGCAAGTGATTGTTCCGCAAGGCAGCACATCGCCAATCCTAAGTAAAATTGAACTATGATCTAAGAGTCTGGGGTATATATTTTTTTCTAAATTAAGGTCGTCGTTAATGTTAGTCAGGAAGTTGTCTATTACCGTCCGGCTGTTACACGTTATTCTTTTGGGAGTTTTGATAATTGCATGTAAACCAAATATACGTATAATGGAAGGAAATTAATTTGTTAAAGTAGACTCACCTAAAAGATTGATATTGAAATCCCCGCATACACAACGTTTTTTTATAGCGGCCCAAAACCTCCAGAAAATTAAATAAGAATGGAATGAAAATCGTTGCATCTCCGTCCGGTGCTCGATAGAGGCAAACAATTAAGTGTACATATCAAAATTTTAGTTAAAAAAAGGTGCGTTTTTACGATAAAATACATGCGTTGCCGTGGTGACCTGTCAAAAAACCCATTTTAATTGATTAAAAGGTATTGGTGTGAAAATTTCATATATAATATCATTAGTGCCTGGAAACTGCATGAGTTGCGTCTTGTTCATGACAAGAATACCTCTGTTACTATCAATGGTAGTAGAGTATAACGTCATTGCAGTTGAATTACCTCCGTAATTCATAACGTTCAATGGGATTATCGCTGTAATCCTAACGAAGTTGCATTGCTGTGTAGGAGTACGAATGCTTGATGCACTTGCCTATTTCCAAGTGTATCAAGCATGAGTGATAATCCACCACAAAAATTTTCTACAGAACTCTGGGTACACATCGTATTCGGAGGACTATTGTACGAACACACCCATTTTACACAAAAATTCGGGATTTATTTAATAAAATAAGTTTAGTTTTCTATGTCGAAAACGTTTCTTATATATACTGTGTTCTTTTGATTTTGTGTATAGGTAAATTTCAGTTTGTGGAAAATAAATGTTATTATTATTAAAAAAATTACACAAATTTTCAAATTGTGAATTCAACTAATCCTACAATTAATTAGTTTTCTATATCATACCTAAAAAATATAATATACTAAAGATCTACATTTGTTAAAAATTGTCACTGGAAGGATTAGTCCAATATTCGCTGCAATTGAGTACTAGTACAATAAGCCATATAATTTGACTTGGTTGGCTGTGTAACAAAAAATCTGACATCTGACGTGTGTGTGTGTGTGTGTGTGTGTGTGTGTGTGTGTGTGTGTGTGTGTGTGTGTGTGTGTGTGTGTGTGTGTGTGTGTGTGTGTGTGTATGCATATGTGGACCTGTGCGTGTATGTGTGCGTATGGGCTCGTGTCTGCGTGTGTGTGTGTGTGTGTGTGTGTGTGTGTGTGTGTGTGTGTGTGTGTGTGTGTGTGTGTGTGTGTGTGTGTGTGTGTGTGTGTGTGTGTGTGTGTGTGTGTTGTGTGTTGTGTGTGTGTGTGTGTGTGTGTGCTGTGTGTGTGTGTGTGTGTGTGTGTGTGTGTGTGTGTGTGTGTGTGTACGTGTGTGCGTGTGTATGGTGTCTCTATGTGTGTGCGTGTATGCGTTCGTGCGTGCGTGCGTGTTTTATGATTGTGTATATTTGTGTGTGTGTGTGTGTGTGTGTGTGTGTGTGTGTGTGTGTGTGTGTGTGTGTGTGTGTGTGTCTGTGTGAGTGTGTGGAGGTATGTTAGTATCCACGACAGCTCCAGAACGAAAATACCTACGTGCTTAAAATTTTGTATTTAAGCTTGCGTACATTTCGCTTGGAGATGATTTTGGGAGGAATTCAGCGGCGGAGAGGGGGGTTTATTAGACTCAGTTTCAGGTTTTTATCAAATATTTCTAAAACAGCTGCATATATCAAAGATATAAAAATACCTGGATATAGACACATATACAAACCGATTAATTATGTTCTACGCAATTTTTTGCGTAATTTAGCGACAAAAAAATTCCCAACGTAGAATTGTTAGTTCATATTTTTCATTATCTGAATAACGATTAATTTTATAAGAAAAAGTGTAGACGTATATTTTAAAGAAAGTTTAATTTTACATAACTTTTCTTTATAAAGTTTCTTAATATAACGCAAGGTAAGTCTAAATATTAATTAAATATCAATGAAAATGGTTAAACAGTATTATTGATATCTTATGGAGGCTGGCGGCTTTGAAATTTGTTTTAAGTTGTATTCGTGTCTATTAGTCTGTATCTGACATGAAGTTTTAAACGTCAATCTGACATTACTGTTTTTGTTATTATAATGTTGCCTGTTTTCGTTAGGAACGTATAAAAGAGAGGTTGCACAGTTATCCTAAAAAAAATATAATTAAAATTATTTCATTTGTTTTAATTTTAAGTTTAAGTCATGACCTAGATGTCTATTAACCTCTATCTGACTTGACAGTAAGTTTTAAACTTCTGTTTAAGTAATAAACTTATTATAAAAGAGGTTGCATAATTATCCTAAAAAAAATGTTATTAAAATTATTTCAATTCTTTTAATCTCCATTTGTAGGTTGGAAGGTCGTGTGGTGTACGTTAAATCGATGATAGCTCAAGTTAAAACCGATGAAAATTTAACGAGTGCGAGCACGAGCTAAATTTTCTAATGGTTTTAACGAGTGGTATCATGGATTATTAATCATAACACGTGTTATATTGGGTAAGAGAATATAATGAACGTTAATAGAAATAGCTATTTGTGTATTAAGAGCGCAAAATGATATATTGTCGATTGAAAGAGACATTTGCCGCGCTCCTTCGTCGCGCGGCAATCTCTTGAAATCGACAATGAATTTGCGCTCGAATTACACACATGATTTTTTCTACAATCAAGCAGTTCACATATGTCCAAAAATTTATTTAATTTGATGAATGAAACAAATTTTTCATTTAAATGAAAGATGTCATTTACTCGTTGTCATTGGATACTCTGAGCAATGCATATTTGATTTATAGTTTATAATTGGGAGAGCGAGCGTTTTTTTTATTTAGTCGCTTATAAGCGACAAAGTGACATTCCTCGGAAAAGATGACGTTTGCGTTGTCAAATACGAGCACAAATGCCTACTTTGGATATCGATTGTAGAAAAATATATTTTCTTAAGTCTACAATTTTAAACGATCTATCACTTTGACAGTAAACTATTTTATTCATTAAAACCATGTGATAGTCAACATGCGGTGATAAAATTATCACCGATTTGATAGCCTATTCTGCGATTTTGTTTTTGCATTTTAACCAATGAAAGTAAACAAAAATGTACCATGTGACATGTGAATTATATTCTCGATTTCGTATTTTCATTGCTCCCTTTTATGAAATATATCAAACTAGCGGTGGGATGTCAGTCATGACAGTAACTAAGCACGGTAGCTAAGGACGCTTAGTGTAAATAAAAAGACGTTTTAATAAAAAATAACATTTTCAACGATAAGTGCAGTCAAAAATCTGAAAGATTGTTTTTATAGTGTTGTTTTGGATGAATTTGATCGGCAAGTTAACGACAGCAAGCCAAAAAACTCTGAAGACTGAAAAATATATTTGGAAACAATTTATGGAAATTTGTGACAATAGAAATTGTACGCTGAATCAAACCCTCAATGAAACTTTGGCAATAACATTAAAAGATTAGGGTTTCAATATGAGTCAAATTGATGGCAGTGAGTACAAATAGTAATATGTTAAGACCATTTGGAATAGCACTGCAAAACTCCTTCAACGGAAGTATTACGAAGATTATATGTTTTCTGTAACATTAACCAATCAGCGTTGCTTATTCTCAAAATTTGAACCAATCACGAAAGTATCTCATGAAAACACGGCTTGTTTACCTTAACGATTTGGTATATTCGATAATTACAATAAAAAAGTCAGTTTCTAAGACGGACTTTTTTTGTTTATTAGTAGAAAGAAATGATGTAATCTGATCGAATACCACTCGACTTTCTCGGTATATTCAAATACTTTCCCTCCTTTTCGAACAAAATTAGTATTGCTTTAAGGAAACACCACTCGCGTTCCGCTCAGGATGTTTTCAAGTCGGGCGAATATTTTTCGAATATACCAACGAAGTCTTGTGATAGTATTACTGAAAATACGAATATTTACTTCTAATTTAACCAGTAATATATTAAGTTTTTTAACAATATTGTGTAGCATTTGATTTCAAATTATTAACGTTAGGTATTTTGGTTGTTGATAGTAGAAAAGTTGCAATACACATAATGATTTAAGAGATTACACAATTATTCATAACAAAAACAGCTGTGAATCAAATGCATCAAATACTCTGCTTACTCATTTTATTCCTATATCATTGCTTTTTCCATGTGACTTGAATTGCTTTAAGAAACTGTAATCTTTTAGTAGGTAAGTTTGGGCAGTTCTAGAACAACACATTTCCAAGGTCCCACATTAACAAGGTCACCCATTTCCAAGGTTATACAATACAAATGTTATATAATTTAAATTTTTGTATGCAACAAAAAATATGGTATTGTTGATCTCGTTACTGACAGTGTTACTTCAGCGTTGGTTAAGTCAAGTATTACCGTCTCATGGTCTAAAGCGTCTGCGTGTGCAAAATTCAGAACTATGGTTGTCATGTCGTAAATTGCGTTATCATCACTAGTTTCGATACCCACATCTCTAGAAGAGGAAGAAATGGTAGTTACCTCAGGCGAGGAAGAAACGAAGATAGCCTGAGGGGTTGTAGAGATGAAGGGATGCGGTGTGAAGGAGGCTACAGGAGTAAATTCAAAGCTATGAGCAATTGCCTAAGCCGATGATGGTAAGGTGATTGCATCATCCTGAGAAAAAGCTTAAGAAAAGTAAAATAGTGGTTTTTACCTGCAATTAATCGTTGCCACATAATGAAGAAGATGGCGAATTAGATGGAGAGGTCATGTTTGTAGTGTTGTAGTTGCTTGTAGAAGCTGTTGTACGAATGATTTATACTATATTCGTTTTGCTAAATATAGGTATTTCCCCCACTGTAAAACTACATTTGTCATGCGTTGTTCTTGGACTGGAAATCTTGCATGTTGTTTCTTGCATAGTTGCATTAGTTTCTTTCTTGGACTTGGAAAAATTTCATATTTTTTTATATATTTGCATTAAATTCTTTTTTTGGATTTTTAAAAACTTTAAATGTTTTTTCTTGAGTAGTTGCAGTAATTTATGTCTTGGACTTGAAAAATTTCAGGGTTTTGTTGTATGTTAACTTTTTAAGTTCTTTTTGGACTAGAAATTACATCTGTTCCCTTATATACTTGCATTAAGAATATTGTAAGGTTTTAGATTCAATAAATCGAATTCCCGCAAATCACATCGTGAGGAATACATCATCAGCAAATAAAGGTAAGAAAGCGTTCAAATAATATTTTTGTACAGCTAGTATTGATTGATGTTAGTTTTCATAAGATAAATAATCTTCATTGGATACTCAGTAACAGTGGCTGAGAGAAATATCATAAGCCACATAGTAATAATACCTAAAAATGATACACCTATCCTGAGGGGGTTGCTGGAAAGAAGATCTCATATGGGATACACGCAGGACGTAATAGAGCTATTCCACCAAGCAGGTGGCACGGAGGAGAGCGAGCGCAGAGGATGACTGCGAAATGGCGTTGCGGTTTCTGGATACACCACCATCTCCAGCGGACCACTTGGATGGAGTATTAAACCGCGACTACCAGCAGGAAGTGACGGACAAAATACTGCTTACGCTACATCCTGTAAGTGAGCCATCTGAAGGAAGACTATCACCCGTGAGAGTTCAGGTAGTATAGCGTAATGTGTTAAGCCCTGGTTGCATTGCTGAGGAAGGCAATTCATCTTCCACCAGTGATGAGGATATATGGACCTCAGGCTATTCTGGCACCTGAGTGTGTTGTAGATAATCAGTCGTGCACGTATGCAACACGCCCAGATTACGGGATAGTATGGAACCATCTGAAAGTTTACTGAATCCTGCTTGTACCGTAGAACTCATGGATGAGTGGTCGTACGGTAGATCTACGGTAGGAACAAGTAGAGCTAATAGAGGACTCATCAGCGAATATCCTCAGTCCTGCATGTGCTGCGGACTTTACAGATAATGAATGGTCCATAGATGATTTAGCGTTACCTAAGAGCCCAGCAGCGCACACAGGCAAGACTTACCTGCAGTATGACCTGCGAGAGATGCAGTGGATAATACAGTATCTTCTACCTACAGTGTATTCAGTCCCATATGTGCTACGGAGTTTCTAGAAAACGGTTGGCTTTAATCAACGTTGCAGGGTGAAATACAATACTGAGTAGTACATGTGTGCGCAGCAACGCCTTATCATCTCTTTCTCCTGGTACTGTTTCCCTAACCCACAAACTAATCTATTCATTAACCTGATATATCCAACATCCACCACCCTGCCTATGGCAATCTGTTACATTGCGTCCTCGTTCGCATCGCCGGATATTGATTCATTTTGTAACTGTTAAAGATGTAAATTTGTAACAGTTAAAGGTGTAACAAGGTGTTACAAACTGAACCATTACTGAAGACGTAACACTTCCCTTGAATTTATACATTTCTTTGTTACAGATACAAACAATTGTTCCATTCTCTTGTTCGCTATCAACAGAGCGTGTGTTGGATAAGGACACTATCTACTACCCCACCTTAACAGAGGCAGGCATCTGTGCCGACCGTACAGCTCACTACTCCTCAGAACCACACACCAAAGAGCAATGTGGTCCAACCAAGTGGTTTTGATCTCAACAAAGCAGTACACAGGCATGTACCAAGCACGTACCAAGCAATACTCATACTGACGTGCAAAGGTTTATGGGTGACGTTACAGTGAATGTTTTGAAACTAATACAAATTCAGTTACAGACGCACATTTCCCTGAAATATAATGCTGAGTTGTGTGGTTTGTACCTCCTAAACAGTAGCCAGGGTACTGAATTAGAGTTGTTTCAAGCAAAGTATAACATTTTGTGTGTAGGAAAAGAATAATGGAAATATTGGATCCTAAGCAAACAGAATTTCAACATGAAGATTCCGATGAGTGTACGCCATGAGTAATAATATAATGCAATAGTAGTGTATTTGTAGGCTAGTCGCTGGAGCGATTCCTACATTTAGAAATAAACATGTTGAAATGTTATCGCACCACGGGACCCTGAATTTCGCATAAACATACCATAGTTCGTATGAAAAATAATGGTCATTGTTGCTTTGCATGGGCTATTGTGTCCGCATTAGTGACACCGAACGTTCTTAAATTGGGATGGTATAGTTTCCTGTTAAGCTGTCTAGCATTTCAACTGTCGAGTCCAACGATATTTCCATCAATGTTTATGGACTGGAAGATACGTATCATGATGGTGGGCGTGTTACGGAAGCAGTCGTTCATCTGTACCATACGAGGGCTAAACGGTCTGTACATGTTAATTTTGTGACTATTAGCCAGTAACCAAACGGAAAACCAGCATTATATTTGGATAAAGAATTTTTCTCGTTTACTTAGTAACCAAATCACCCAACATAATGGGTCAAAATATTTTTGTGATTCATGTCTTTATTACTTTCGAACACAGAAGCAGTTAACCCGTCACGTAGCGCATGACTGTAATTTTGTGTACACACAAATTAACTGTCTCGATACACAGAAGAGACAGAACGGGGAAATTCTATTCAGAAAATGTATTGCGTTTCGGAACTATCAAAAGCAAATGTTTTATCATTCGTGATATACGCAAATTTTGAAGCTCTGTTACTTGCGGTAGATAGGGATGAACGACTGTTTACCATAAAAACGCGTAAACACGTTTATTATGTTGTCTGGTAAAAACGATGCTCGGTCAAATTAGAAATTTATAGAAGGAGAAATGCAGCGGAAGAATTTATTAGATGAATGGAAAGCTACGTGAATCGGATATACATATAAGGATATATCATGAATATTTTGCAACTGTTGTTTGGTGTGATTATGCGGATACATATTTAAAATCAGATGTGTTGCTGTTGGATGGCGTATTTGAAAACGTTAGGCGGTTATGTCTGGGTGTGTATGGTTGAGAACTTACACAGTATGTTACCATACCTGGGTTGGCGCAGGATACCATCTTGAAATTCACGAAAGTGCATTTAGAATTACTGATTGATATGGGGACCACTTTTTCAAAAAAGGTACTCGCGGTGGAGTACTTGTGTTAGGCGGAGAAGTATTGCTCACAACGAGCTTGCCCAAACTTTGACGCTAATCATCCCACAGTATTTTTACAGTATTTGAATGAATGGAGTATGCGGCAATATCTACCTCACTACGGGATTATGTGGTTAACTCAAAGTGAAATTCATAAATTTTATGTTTGATGGTATTGCGTATGTATTAGATATATGTGTTCCAAAAAGGAAAAATTTATTCCTAACTTATGTGATAAGACGAACTACGTTATGCATTACCGATATTTAAAACAATGTATAGAACATGGATTGTTGTTAATTAATTATTCATAGCTTTACGCTTTCGCCAAAGTCTTTGGTTAGTACCACACATAAACCTAAATACTACTTTCCGAAATCAAGTAAAGAACAAATTCCAAAGAGGTTTCTTTAAAGACATAGAGAGTGGAGTATTTGATAAAACAATGGAGAACGTTTACAAAAAAAGAGTAATATGTTGGGAAAATTGACAAATTATTCGTGGTGGAATTGTCGAAACAGGTCGCTACGTATAACAAATCCGTAGTAGTCGGATTTAGTATTTTAGATCTTTCCTAAATTGCAATGAATCGAATTCTTTATGATATAAATCATTACGGTAGTAACGTAACATTGCTCTACACGGATACAGTCTCATTAATAGTCGAAATAACAACTGATGGTGTGTATGCACACATTCTAAATAATTTATACGATTATGACACTTCTATCAAAACGATCTACACGGTATTACTACTAACACTTCTGTCGCAGGAAGAATGAAAAATGAGTATGTAAGGTAAGCGATTCAATAGTTACTAGAAGTCCGGAATTGGTAAGCGATCTACTGGAGGTTGGTAGGAATTGAATTTCTATGATCCAAAGGGTAGAAATACATAGTTTGGGTACTGCCACTTGCTAATCTCGTGCTATGTACAATAATGTCTTCCTAATGAAACTAATATTATATGTAAAACGATACAATCTAGACTATGCGGGTTTGCAGATTTTAATAATTTAGGAAGCCACGTGATCAGAAAGTTCTTAGTGGGATATGCATGTTAACATTATGTAGAAACTAATTATTGAGACACTATGTACGCGATGTATTTTTATTCTGTGATACATAGAAAAACCAATTAAAAAATTTACAATTTTTTTTATTAAAAAGTGTACTAGACTTACCACATCACTTAGCTATCCTACAAATGGTATACGTTAGGCATAACGATTGACAATCATAGTAACAAACTGGTTGCAAAACAGGATGAGCAGAATGTTCATCAACTTTTCTGATGTAATCCGATTTCTCTCTACTCTTGACGTAAATAGTTGGATAAATCAATCGATGAAAAATCTTTGAAATTGGTGTGGTGGTGTTTGCTCTGAAATTATAAACCCTTGTACATCTACTAAGGCGCGCATCGTATTACAGCAGTCTTACTGCTTTGGTTAACGCGTTGTACGTAACTAAACGATTATGGAGTATAACACAGTATACTGTTGTAGTGGCAGGTATATTGGCTGAAGTTCTGATTTCTATACAAAGTATCAACTACTATCTCGAATGGAGGAGATGCAATGCAACTATTGCGATAACAGAGCAATTGAGTTTGTATGTTGGAATAATACAAATAAATTAGTGGATTTTTAACGGAACTATTAGAATCCATGTCGGCAGGAAACAGTAGCAATCACAACGAAATTATGTATACAGGGTGAATCACGACCGACGCCACGGAGTTCTACGGCGAAGCGGCATATAATCGTTATTTTCTAATACAGTGATATTTATAAGTCAATATGAGCAACATTTAAAAATATTTTTAAATATATAGGGTGCTCCAAAAAAGTGGCATATCACAGCTATGTTTTTTAAATGACACATCCCGTATATTATTGCATTTCCGAATTTTACATCAAAAACAAGTAGCACTTTCATAAGGGTTCCCTATACCTACATACAGAGTGTTTCAAGTTATATCAATTTCTCTGAAAATGTAGGGTTTTAGGAAAAATTAAATATCTTGTAATTAAATTAACTCCAACAAATTTACTCTTAGGTTTAAGTAAAATACCGTTCCCTTAGTCTATTTATTGACTGAATAGTAAACACCGCTTTACGTTGCGTTAATTTTTTTCAGTTAAATTAGTAGAACATTCATACTGAAAGATTCGGCTTATTTTAAATGGAACACCCCGCATTTCATCGTTTAGCTTACCTTTCAACTTCTATAAGGGTTTCCTATACCTAAAGCTTCAAATTATCAACTTATTTAATAATTTTTAGAATTTGTCTGTTCCTGTATCATTTGTCGATTGAAATATCCTACCAAAATGACTACTTAATGTCTTTTTGATAATGTAGTAGTATTTTTCTTTACCAATAAGTAGAAAGCTCGGTACCAATCATAATAGATTTCAGATATTTGTAATTTACATATTGACAAATAATATTAATTTGATTTGTAAGCTTTGTAATTTGCTATAGAATTGCCGGTAACGCATTCGTTAATGTTAAAATTCTGACATTGGGCGTGACTTTGTCTGTTGAAAGTTGTTGAAATATTTTCAATTTAATAATAGTTTATTCACAACAAGAAAGAATTGATATGGTTTTAACCATTGGCGAATGCTATTGCTTCAAGAGTGCAATCAGAAAAATACCCTAACCGGGTGCATCCCGATAAAGAGGTTTTAGAAAGGTTATTTCAAACATTTGGTGATACATGAAGTGTAGCTTACCCAAAACTACTAAAAGTGAAGCCTGTTACAAATGATGACGATA